>MU158774.1:150036-267074 GCA_015888305.1 Antheraea pernyi | reverse complement strand
AGGTAATTATATTATCTTTTCTTGCGATCATTTCAACGAACTAACAATACGGTAGCCGCTTTATTAGAACTTACCAGGAAGTTTTTGTGGGTTATTAGAATCCATGCTTCGTGGTATGATTTCCCATCAAATTCATTTGTGTACAATAACTAAACGATATTACGTAAAACAGCACCAATATTACAGAATATACAGTGAAATAACACAAGATCATGAATAAAATATAAAATCCAGTACACAACATTCGAAGATCCCGCCAAAAACTTTACATATAACCTTTACTACCATCTGTAATCATCGGTAGTGTACAATCTGAGTACATCTACAAATATAATAATCTTCTTCTACTATCTACATCAGCACGTATTGTCGTGGTGGCCTAGTGGTTTTACGGTGGAATATTATTTCGATGTCCGCAGGTTCGACCCCGACATGTACCAACGATTTTTTCGGAATTCGCGTACATTTACTAATTTAAATTGGTAACACTATCGGCTGACGGTGAAGGAAAACATCGTGAGGAAACCTGAACCTGAGACATGTTCTTGTAGTACTACTGTATGTAGGAGAAATATAGAACTGTGGATTTCTCAGAGTTTGAAATCGCCAATACGTCGTGGCTGGCGTGGTGATTACGCCCATACCTTACTTCGGGAAGAGGCTTATGGCCCTGCAGTGGGTCTCTTACAGGCTGATGATTACTATCTACATATATAAATAAGAATGTAAATCTAATGTGTCTGTACATTTTAGATTTTTGTTTAAAAAAAATTGTTGCAGGTGACTTGGAATAAGTAGTCAAATACATTTCAATCATTTTTAGTAACGTCTGTCTGTATGTCTGTTCGACAGACACATCACTGCTAAATTACTGCGTTTACGATAAAACCTCACCAAGAAAATCATAAAACATACGTATCCTTGCATAACATTTAGTCTTGGGTTCAATAAAATCGGTTCACTGTATCAAAAGTTATTGTAATTTTAATGCCGATGCGACTTAAGTACGAGAGGAAAGTGTATTAGTTTCCACGCGGACGGAGTCGCAGGTCAGTTTGTATTAAAATAAAAGAGTTTTAATATTGTCTCATCTTCGACGAATATTTGTTAAAGTACAAATCTTTAACTATAATCCTTAAGTCAGGTTTTCAAATTTATGGATATTACACACATTTTTATTTTATTGTAGCTCGGCAAAATAACTGTACTGTGCCTGATGGTAAGCACAGTACAATCCAAAAACAATGGCTACCACCAAGAGACATACTGTCCATCGCCGGTCGCCGCTGTCATGCCGGCCTGCGTAAGTATCTCTTCACGTTGCGCTTGTAGGACCCCATGTCATAGCAAAGAGGAAACACACTGGCCGGGAGATTGTTCCATAGCTTCACGGTACGGTAAAGATGTTGCGAACTTTTTAGTTCGTGCCCAGATAGGATTTACCCTAAAACTGTGGCTTCGAAGACCAGCGCACGTGGTGCGGTTATGAAAAGGAGAGGAAGGGATCAAGTTGAATAACTGTTCAGAACACTCGCCATGATACAGACGGTAGAACACGCTCAGTGAGGCAATGTCTCTGCGCAACTGAAGCGGCTCAATGAACTCTGTAATGTCTGCGTCAGTTTGTCAGTGTTTGAGAGTACATTAACATTGAATTACACTTTATAGGTTCTAGCGTTTGACCATGACCACTGATGGCAAAAGACGGTAAACACACCAACAGGTGCTTTGCAGCAACAACCTGAGGGTTTTAGTTTGCCAGTCGGAGTCAGTAAAAACCTTAGGATTATACAATGGTTTCATTCACCAAAAGCTACGGCTTGGTTGCAATAATTTGAACTTACGTCCACTGACTTGATATCCGAATACGCTATCAACTAAGCCATTACCGCTGTAAGAAATATACATAAATATAAAAGAGATAGACATAAAAACAAGTTTGTTGTTGAACGAGTCTACTTTACGATTATAGACACTTAACAGAAATTGTATGAAGACATTTGATAGCCTGTTTATTTGTACAAACATACCTGGGGTCTGTATTACTTGAGATAATGAGTCCATCCCTCTCCCACACGAACTGCGGTGGTCTGTCTCCAGAAGCGGCACACTGCATACTAATCTGAAACATATTATTATTATTGTTAGTTTGAGTATCATACTAATTATGTTAGTAACAGTATGCTAAATGTTTTAGGTGATTAACAATTCATACTTAGCTATATCAACTGTGCGAAAAATCACAGGGAATTTCAATTGTTATTTAAAGGTTGTTTGAAAATGTCTAATCTAATCCAAATGATTTATATTGCTTTCAAAAACTTACTTAGTCTGGCCGTAAATACTGTTACAATTAAAAATAAACAAAATATTACATTTGATTTTGGAATCTGTCATTTTTATATAATTACTAGCTGTACCCGCAGATCCACACGAGTTTTTTTTAAATCGTATTAAAGAATTATAGAATTGTGAGACTATGTGCAATTACAGAAACGGTCTTTAAAGACAATTGTAAGTACGACGCGCACGCCACTAAAAGTAACATGTAACGTGTACATTAGATATATAAATACAAAAAGCGTGCCAAATAAGCTTTGTCATCAGTAACACATTTGAAACCTTAACCCACCATATAACTACCTCAGTGCTCACTTACACTGTATAAGGAACTAACGAAACAATAACTTAAAATATTGTTATAAAGACTTACATTTAATATACATTACCATTATTATAATTAAGATTTTGTGACTATACAAAAAATAAACGCTTGTCTGTTCCGCAAGAAATTGTATAATGGCACTCTTTACGTAATACGTTTATAATCTAAGATCTTTTTAAGAAGACCTCTATATCATTAATGTTATTAATAATTATAATGTCGAGTTGTAAACAATAAGCCGATAATTATTTATCTTATTAACAATAAAGAACGAGCTGAAATCTTGCTAAATTTCATGCAGACAAAGTCGCGGGTAACAGCTAGTCTAAAATAGAATAACCTCAATTACTTTTTATTAGGTTCGCTATCTACCAGTGAAAATCCCGTGAAAATTGCGAGAGTAGATCTATATACAGATGCTTTTTAAGCTTGCTTAAGCACGTCACAGATCCTGCAAAGAAACAAAATAAATATATTGCCTGAAGATTACAAAGAATATAATGTCAGTTGAATCCGGTTATTGTTCGTCTCAAAATATATAAAACATTTCATATATTCAAACAAACATTTAAAGAATTGTCGAATAATAAAATCATATTTATATATTAATTTAATTATACCATAATTTAAATTGGGCTATTTACGGGAACATTCAAATTGCTACTCTTAATTTTAAGTTAACTATCGTACACCTTAAGATGAAGCATTTTACGCTGATAACACAATAACAAAAAACTATCAAACAATTATGTGCAATCACTCGTTCAAATATCAATTATTCATATATCCAGATAATAATCTGTGTCGACGCGTTATTAGTTCTCATATTCTCCCTGTTCAAATATCTACATATACTTACCAATTTGTTTGAGCTTTGTTGAACAATGTAAAAATTGATTCGATGCAACTTCATCTAGTAATGAATTTTAACAAAATGGACAGTATAAAATTTAGGTGTGCCAACATGCATGGTGATCTATTTATAATCTTTTTATTTTTGATATGATTTTTGTATATCACATCAGTCTATAAGGAACCCACTGTAGGGCCATAGGCCTCTTTGATGGCATATGGTATATGGCGTATGGCCATAATCACCACGCCAGCCCACGACGTAATGACGATTTCAAACTTCGAAAAATCTACAGTTATTTTTTGCCATACTTAGTCTGGCCATAAATACTGTTACAATTAAAAATAAACAAAATATTACATTTGATTTTGGAATCTGTCATTTTTATATAATTCCATGTCGCGTATTTTAAAAGATGCCTTAGGGCTTGCTGCCTATAAGAGACGTATTGGTCATTTATAAAAATATTCGATAAACAAAAAAAACATATTATTAACATTTTATTCACACGTGTCTCACGTGGGAAAAAAATTCTTGCTTAAAATGGATTATATACTTACATCACCGCCAGGAGTGACAGTTCTTTCGGTGAAGTGTTGAGTGATGATAAGACGGTTGCCCGATTGTCTTTTCCGCCTGTCTAGACCTGGAAGACGTAGAATTAAAAATATTTATTAATACTCGTAGACAAACAAGCATTAAATATTACATTTAAAATCTTTTATGTTACTACTTTCTTGGCAGTAGTGTGAAGCGCCAAAGACATGGAAGCTATTAAATAATCATTTATTCCAGACGATATATTCCTAAAATCACGCTACGATCCTTAAAAACAGTGCCGAACCGATCCATTACTATTACATTGTGTACTATTACTTTTTTTTTTTGTTCACAAACAATATTGTATAGCTGTAAGAATGTAATTGTGAGGTCAAATAAATAAATTCTATTAGAAAGAAAGAAAGAAAGAAAAAACATTTATTTGCAACACACATAAGTATATATCAAAACGCGTACAATTAAAAAAAAAATAAAAAGAAAAAACATACATATAAACAATAAAAAATAAAAATTGATGGTTATGTGTGTGTGTGTGTAGCAAATGGGCCACGAGTCAGCGTGTGTGCTGTTGGAGGTTAGTCCTTCAGCGCTGATTTTCACTCGGGACCCAGAGTGTTATGTGTGCACCGAGAGATGGTGTGCATATTAAATGTTATGTAGTGTTTCGTGTAGTGAATGAAAAAAAGAATGGTAATAGAAGTTTAATATGAAATATGAGATAATAAGTACATATAAATTAATAATAGGGAAAAATGAATATATAAATATAGACACACATACATATATACATACATACATATAAATAAAAATAGAAAGTCGTAGAATAACAGGCTAAGTTATTTGCATTGAAAGTAGAAAAGTTTTTAATTTTGAGCTGAAACCAAATAAGGATATAGAATTACGGATGGGTGGGGGAATATTGTTCCAGCATTTTGTGGCCTGGTATCTGAAGCTACCTCGAAAGGCAGTGGTTTTGTGCTTAGGAACTCTTAGACAGCTTAAGTTACTACGATTCCCGACTCTCCTTTGTTGGCCTAACCACTCAAGTTTGTTGTACAGGTATGTCGGATGTTCAGATTTTACAACTCCGAAGAGTAGTTTAGAGAAGTATAACTTATAACGTGCCTCCATTTTTAGAATATGTGCTTCATTTAAATATGGTGTTACATGAGCACGCGGTGGGATACGATAGCAGTACCGGGCGCATGCATTTTGGACTCGTTGAAGAAGTTTTTTAGTTCTACTCAATAGACAAGGGCTATAAACTGAGATACAATAATTGAGCTTGGAGAGTATTAAGGTTTCGCATAGACTAATGCGGATTTCGGTTTTTAGGAAATCACGTATCTTGTATAAAACTTTGAGTCTAAAAAAACAGCTACGAGCAATTTCAAGTACATGAGACTCAAAACTAAGTCGCTCGTCAAGGAGAATACCAAGACTTCTGGCTTCCCGTACACGTTCAACTATTTCATCATTCACAACTATGATAGGATTCTTGGAACATATACGCTGAATCTGTTTCTTAGAACCAAATACGCCGTATTTCGACTTTGAAGGATTAAGAACAAGTGAGTTTTCAGTTGACCACCGATAAATCCTACTTAAATCATCATTTAATTTTTGAACGGTATTATCAACATCAGAATGATGTATTGGTAAATATATTTGCAAATCATCAGCGTATAAATGGTATTTGCAATTTTGAAAACACTGAGTAATGTCTGCAGTGTATAAAATAAAAAGAAGTGGTCCCAGAATAGAACCTTGTGGTACCCCTCTCTTAACAGAACACACTTGAGAAGTAAGACTGATACCATCAGCCCTATTTAATACTACTTGTTGGTAACGGTTAACAAGGTAACTGTGAAACCAATCCACAGTTTGTTTATCAAATCCATAATAAGAAAGTTTGGAAAGCAAGAGAGGAATACTAATGGAATCAAATGCTCTAGAAAAATCGAGAAGAACCAATATAGAACCCAAGCCTGCATCTTGATCAGCCAATATATTATCGACTACATCTAGTAGAGCGGTAGTAGTACTATGAGCTTTTCTAAAGCCTGATTGATATTTAGGAAGAATATCATTTCTCTCTAAGTAATTTGACAATTGTTTATACACCACCTTCTCTAGAATTTTAGATAAATAAGGTAAAATACTAATCGGCCTCAATTCCTTAATGCTACTTGGGTTATTGTTTTTGGGTACAGGGCGAACTAAGGCAGTTTTCCACTGCTCAGGGAATGTCGATGTCAGTATAGATCTATTTATAATACCAGTAATAACTTTCAAAGTTTTTGGAAGTGTTAGAAGTACCATATCCATAGTTATTTTGTCTACACCTTGGGCGTTAGACTTAATATCCAGAATTATTTTGGAAACATCCTGTTCTGAAACAATATTAAGTGTGAAAACAGAAGGCCCATGTCTATGAAACTCATAGTAAGTTAGTTTACACAAGTTTAATGAGGTATTACCAGGAATATCAAGGAAATAATTATTAATAATATCAGCATTATCAAAATGTGAAGGCATATCTGTCAGGTTATTTTCAGGTAATATAGATGATTTAAGATTGCGCCACAGGATTTTAGGCATCTTTAGATTTTTATTAATATACTGTTCAAAATACGCTTTTTTCTCCTGATAAAGGGAATGAACCACTAGCTGTTTAAGTATCTTATATTCACTGATACGAATCTCAGATTTAGACCGTCGAGCTAACTTATGGGCTTCATCACGTAACCTCATCATGTATCGAACATTACTTGTCAACCAAGGGATTTCGGGTTTTCTCATATAAATAGTTTTAGACGGGGCACTGTGGTCATAAAGTCGAAATACTAATTGATTGAAACCATGGACCATACTGTGAACAGACTCTAACTCAGATATCCTATCCCAGTCCATCTCATTTACGTCTTGTTCAAAAATTATTGGATCCATATCTTTTAGAGGCCTAAAGGTTAACAACCGTGGGCGGGGTTTCTCTTTTTTAATTTTTAAAACTACATGAATAAAACCATGACCACCGAGGACAGGTTTATGATCAACGACCAAGTTAAGAACGAGGGCATCTGTACATACCAGATCGATTAAAGTCTCACTGTGGTCTGTAAAGTGAGTAGGTTCCGTTACATAATTTATCAAGTTCATATAATTAAGAAACTGTTGAATCTTTATGGTCCTACTGTCAGTACTGTTCAATAAATTAATATTAAAATCTCCAAGCAAAACAATTTTATCATGTGTTGAAATCGAAACGATCGATTGTGTTAGAGCATCAATGAAAGTATCTAAATCTAACCACGGTGGGCGATATGCAGTGCCGATTGCAAGACGAATAGAACAAATTTTAACAGATAACCACATTTGTTCCACTGTATAAGTTACGGGATGTTGAATGGTACGCGCAGTAATGTCACGATATTATTATTATTATTATTATTACAAAGAAGAATCAGATGCACTGAGTCAGAAACCTTACAGTAATGCGCAAAATAATTCATCAAAGTTCTGATGCAATGACATAAATAATATCGCAAAGTATATTTATGGTGGTAGAGCCACGCTGAAACTATTACTGGTTTCAGCATGAATGGGTCGGCTCGTTCTGGCAGTACCACCCTCTGATAGAAAACCGACGTGAAGTAACAGTGCTTGCATTGTTGCATTTCGTTAGGTCAGTGAGAGTGCTGGAGGCCCACCTCCCCTTCCCTCTCCCCCCCCTAATCGCTTCCCCCCAAAGGGTGCCAACGCACTTGCGACTCCTCTGGTGTTGCTAGTGTCCATGGACGGTGGTGATCACTTAACAGCGGGTCACCCACCAGTTCGTTTGCCACTAATGACATAAAAAACAAGACATTTTTATATGTAGTAAAGCACACACATTACATGCTCTTAGATATACAAACTAAATATTTTATTATTCATAGCCACTTCAAATAATAACTGATGGCATAACACAGTAATAATAACATTCGTCTATGTATGCAGAACGAAAATGATCCCTACCACAATATTGCTGACGTATTTATGAAGTTTATTCGCTGAATAGTAACATGACGAAGCAGTCGTGACGTCACATCCGTTGAAAGTCAATCGACTACCTTTTAATACGTAAACAAAAGTAAACCGATATCATACTGTGTTGGTCGGAGTAGTGCCGTCAAAATTCAACATTTCCTATATCTGAAATATGCTCAGTATCTCATTTTACTATTATTCAGTATGGTTATGCTTTGATATATAACGTATGTGATCGATAACGTAATGAACATGGCGGACCGGTTATTCACGAAGGTAGCAAACCGTAAAAGGGTTGATTAGACTGGGAAACTTAACTAGGTCTTTGGTATGCGTACACTTGAGAGCATGGAAATTGTGCGATGAATTCTTCGTTTTTGTTTATTAACATGACCGGTGTTTTATACGATAATTTTTTGCCAAGGTTTTTATATATCTGTGTATCGAATGTCATATATTTAAATTTTATTACTTAATCACATATATAGGGAACGATCCAATGTAAGTACAAACGGTAGCGTTGTACATGTGTAGTAGTCTTTTCTAGGTAACTTTTGGACGTTTTAAAATAAGACAAGTTTAATATGAGTAGGATAAAAATAGTACATAGAAATAAATAAAATGCTAGTGTCTGTTTGTGTGTTAAAATAATAGCTTTTTCTAAACGCACATGAGAGTATATACAGAATTTATATCAAAAATTTATTGTCAATCTATCTGTTTGTCCTGGCTAATCTTCGCAACGGTTGGACCGAGTTTGACGGGACTTTCACTGGCAGATAGACAATGTTATAAAGAGTAACTAAGGCTTATTTTATTTTTGAAAAACGAATTAAGATTCCGCACCAATATAATAAGTTAAAGAGGCACTGTCCGGGACCGCGCGCGCGTCATGCGTAAGTTTACTCTGAATAAACTTTTTGGCGAATTCCACGTGAACTGTCTGAATTTCTGGACATATGAATTTTCGGTTAAGATTTTAATATAAGGTTATTCCATAACATACGAGACAACTACTGCGGCGACTGGGGATAGATAGTGTCACACGGTAGTCGTCGTTGTTTTTGGATTGTACTGTGCTTACCATCAGACATAATGCAGTCATTTTGCCGTGCTACAATAAAAAAAACAATAGTATTGTGAATTAGTGACTTGAGATGAAAATCGGTTGTTCAGCATATATTAGTGTGTTTCGAAAAATGGCCCATCTACTATATTTTAACGCATCACAACAATATAAGAAATAATTTCTATATAAAATTGAACAAAAAATTAAAATTGAAGTTAAGTTAAATATTTTCGGCCGTCACTGTAAGTAATGCGACTATTAACTGGCAGTGAGTGTCTTCGGTTGATGATCAATTACATTTTCGTAGACGTAGGAACAGCTATTAGGAAAACGGAAGATGGAAATCACGACTTAGATACTCAGGTTGGTTTATTTGTGATTAATTTACGAATTAGTTCTCGATGTATCATTTGGTAACGTATATATTTTATGTTTACGTCTTTAGTTACAATTATATTATATAAGTATTTTAGAATCTACCAGCGGTTGCGTACTCATTAAACTTTAAAATTGTAGTGTGTGTTTTCTTAATTATTTTTCCTCCTAAACAACATGACCTATTATTTGATGAATCTTTCGTGTGAAACACCTACTGACGTGCATTATACTGTTACTCTGTCTGTATTCAAATAAGTTACTTCTTTATGAATTAAAGGTGCGTTAAAATACGTTGCTTATTTAAGTATGAGTGTGTTTCTAGCTTAATAAGCGTGCAGAGAGACGATAACGCTTCACGACTAAAACAATTATAAACCGCAAGGTGTAATTATTGATTCTGATTGGTTGTATTCAAATACTGCATGTAGATAGTATTACCTTGCACTATACTAGCTGATTTCCGCCTGCTTGGTTGGGCACTAAAATACCAAATGGTCAATGGAATCCAATAAACAAATAGCATAAAACTATCTACGAAAAATTTCGTAACAAATGGCCAACGCTGATACGTTCAATAGCTCTGAAGTGATTGGGTTCTAAAGGAACGGTATTTAATAGGAATTACCAATTACCTATATATATATTTACTAAAATTATACAAACAAGTGTTAAATACGCGAAAATAAAGGTAATTATCAAATTTGAATATAGTTCTCAGATCAGTATATAACTTAATCCAAGAAATGACTCAAGCGACGAATTATTACATTTTTGATAGGATTTAGACAAGTGGCAGTCATACTTTTTTAGCCAAAGGCAACGTGGAACCATTTTAGATATTACTGGGGGCGGCACATTCATGTATTGAGTAGTTGACACCACAAAATAATTGGCTTTTTTATTCTCGAACTGACTACGCTATTGACCTGGCAAGGTCTTAACAGCTTCACCGGACTACCCAAATAATTGACATATTTTTTATGACCTGTCAAATTGCGATTGCTCTATTTTGTATTTTATGTATTTAATGAGGAAGGTTTAGATATATTATAATTTGTCAAGGTTTTTTTTATATTCAGGGCGGGACATCATCCGCCAGGCCCGCTAGTACTGTATAATCGAAAGGGATAGTACATTAATAGTTTTTACTTTTTATAAAAATATGTTCCGTTCAGTCGCAATGCTTCGTCCTTCCATTTCGCGTATATCTATTTATATAACTACGTATTTAAAATCAGTTTTGATAAATTTTCTAAAATTGTTTTTTTATTTCTGTATATGTCTGTAAAAATCAAAACAAAAATACTTTATAGCATTTAGGCTACAAGAAGACGCTTATGAACGTAAACACTACCACCTGTCACCACCAGCATCACAAACAACCCTATTGGGGCCGCCGCCTGTCAATATGGCGACACCTCTCGCCCTCGTACGTCACCGGCCAGAAATGAGGTGAGATGTGAGGCGTGCGACGTTCCCCGGCGGTCGGCGGGCGTAGAACTCTCGAAGGTGGTAGCGAGAGCGCCGGTAACCCGCCTCGGTGGCGACAGTCGGATGCCGGTGATGTCTTGAAGGTGCACCGACTATGATATGCAATAATGCACGAGCCAGTCAATGAAGGTGGTGGTTTTGAAGTGGAGGTCGGGGTGGTCGCAAGAAAACACCGTGGTTCTCGTATAATGACCGCGTCCCCGAGCCAACAGAGCACTACTACTGACGATGAAGACTTCTCGATGAGTCATCAAGAAGAACTAGCAAGAAACTCGATCTGGTTTATCTTTTCATCGTACATATTTTTCTACACACTGAGTTATAATTGTTATTGACGGATGCAGAGAGAGAGGTATTATTTCCAGACACCACCATCGTTCGCATATTGATCGATCCTATAATAGCCTTTTGATATCCAAACTCGTTTGAAATGGTACTTGAACTTACTATAGGGAAGATCGGTAATGTATTTTGGGACTTTGTTGTGTAGCCCAATATTATTAGTTAGAAAACTATTACTGGTCTTACTGAGCCTGAAATTCATGATTCATGTATGTAGCATTATATTCGTTTGAACAAAATAGTATATACCAGTTAGAACTTGATTTTGTAACAAATTAAAAAAACCAAGATGAGTTACATCTCATCACCGTCAGCCTGTAAGTAACTTACTACAGGGCTATGGGCCTCTTTCAGAAAGAAGGTATGGGCGTAATCACCACGCCAGCCCACGACGTATTGATGATTTCAAACTCTGAGAAATCTACAGTTCTATGTTTCCCACATTTTTTTTTTATGTCATAACTGGCACACGAACTTGTGGATTACCTGATGTTAAGTGATCACCACCGTCCATAGACACTAACAATACCGGGGGAATCGAAAGAGCGTTGCCAGCCTGTGTTTGGGGGAAAGGGAGTGAGGGGGAGGGGAGAGGGTAAGGGAGATGGGCATCTGGCGCTCTCACTGACCGAACGAAACGCAACAATGCAAGCACTGTTACTTCACGTCGGTTTTCTATGAGAGGGTGGTACTACACCGGGCGAGCCGACCCATTCATGCTGAAACCAATAATAGCTTCAGGGTGGCTCTACCACTCTTAAAAAACATACAGTAGTACTAAAAGAACATTTCTCAGGTTCAGGTTTCCTCACGATGTTTTCCTTCACCGTCAGCAGATATTGTTACCAATTTAAATTAGTAAATGTACGCAAATTCCGAAAAATACATTGGCACCTGGATGTGAATCTGCGGACAACGAGTTGATATTCCATCAGTCAAACACTACATAACAACGACTTGAGGTAAAATTAATATAAATTATAATTGTATTGTAAATGCTTATATATACTGTAATGTTATTTAATCATTTGATTGGAGTCTTTGTTTAAAAATAGTGTATTTTTACTATATTTTTTTTTAATAATTTTTTTATATATCACTAACGGACCTGGCGGACTTTGTCCTACCTTGATAATAAAAAATAAAAATTATTAAAGTAAATCGTAGTGCCACCTACCGCGTCCAATTGTGAATCTAAACCATTCTCGGATCCACTGGAACACGCACACAAAATTTCATCAAAATCGGTCCAGCCGTTTAGGAGGAGTCCAGTGACATACACACGTACAGAAGAAATTTATATATAAAGATAAGAGGCAAACAATCAGGCGGGTAACCTGATGTTAAGTGATCACCACCGTTCATAGACAGTTGCAACACCAGGGGAGTCGCAAGTGCGTTGCCAGCATGTGATAGGGAAGGGTACGGGGGAGCGAAAGTGGGTTTCCGGCGTTCTCAAAATATGTACATTAAATACACTCATCATCATCATTATTACCCTTATCCCACTTAAGAAGGGTCGGCACAACATGTTTTCTTTTTCCACTCTCTCCTGTCAAATGTCATTTCAGTATTCACACCTTTTACGCACATATCATTTTTCACGCAGTCCATCCATACCTTTTTCGGTCTTCCTCTACTCGTATATCCGTCCACAAACATACTCAACACTTTTCTAGTTACATGGTTTAGATATATGTAGTATATTGCGATCACTCCTCTCTCCCTTTATATTGCCAATTCTAATTGATCTCTGTGCGAAACAAAAAGGTTGGGAAAAAATATTTTTTACAAAATATGTACTGTATAATCTATGTACATTAAATATACTGAGTCCAGTGTAAATTACGACTTCTAAGTCAGGTTTATAACCCTTACATAATACGGGAATAAACACCCCTTCGTGCAAACAGAGAGGGGTGTTCCACACCGCGCACTCAATACGTAAGCACAGATAAATAACGGCTGTAAATAATCTGGCGCTGACACCCGGTTGTGTGGAGTGGGTTTTACTTCGCGCCCGGCTATTGGGAGTGAACGCGGTTTGTTTGGTTTTTTTTTTCAAACAATTTATACCCTGGAATAGAAGTTTTTAAAATGTTCCAATACATACTATATATATAGTTCTACGGTTTTGATATATATACATTTTTAATTTTAGATAATAATTATTCAATATCAAATATAGGTAAACAACATCCGGACATCCTTCGGCTGTTAAATTACATAATTGCACACTGAAAAACAAGAAATAGGTAAGGGCGGAATTATTATAATACATTATTGGAGCCAAAAATAATTTTGGTTTGGTTCATAATGACGGTTTATATCCATGGTTTCAGTGCGGAACTACTGCTACATGTATTTATTCTGTAAGGTTCTGTGCACAACGTAATTCATGTTTCATACTCGGTAGTTAATTACAGTTTCTTTATTTTTGTTCCAACACCCAAAACATATGCGATTTTATTACTCAATCGAAAATAAACACGTTATCATCCTCTTCTGAAACACCTATACGGCCGAAAAATGTAACCGAGGATAACTCGGAATCGGGTAACAGTGAAAATTGTAATGTAACAACTAGAAAAAGACCAACCCGATCACAAACCAAAACTACGAACTTTGAGCTACAGACAGAAACTCGAACGTATTCTTGTATTACTACGGAGAAAATTCCAGATATTTTCAGGACCGAATTCCAGGAAGTGCTATGTAGCTTTAGAGCGGAAAACAACGCCCAATTTCAAGAGATTAGGAATCTTATAGGTGATTTTGAAAAATCCCTCACATTTTTCAACGAAGAATTTGAAAAAGTAAGAAATGAATATATATCCCAAAAATCAATAACTGATAATCTTTGTAAAGAAGTTGAACTTCTACGCAGGAGAATATCCGCTAAATTGAGAATTTTAGATCAACAATATAGGGGAGCGAATGTTGAAATTCATTGCTTACCCGAAAACAAAAATGAAAATCTGCTCAAAACGATGCAACAAATGGGTAATATTATTAAGTGTCCCTTAAAAGACAGTGACATCCACTACTGTTCTAGAATTGCAAAGCTCAATCGTAACAGTCTACGTCCAAGATCAGTACTTCTCAAATTATTTAATTCTCGACTTAGAGATACTTTTCTAGCCAGCGTCGTTCAGTTCAACAAGAAAAATCCAACTGACAAACTGAATACGAGGAATAGGTACGGAAAAAAAGTCCTATATACGTGGCTGAACATTTGTCATCCGAAAATAAACAATTGCACGCTGCAGCACGCATTAAAGCTAAAGAAATCAACTATAAATTTGTATGGGTTCGAGATGGAAGAGTTTTCATGAGGAATTCAGAAGATACAAATTATGTGTTCGTTCGTGTTTCAGCAGTACTCGATCGACTAGTTTAAATTATTTTATATCCTCATCCTCATATATTAAGTTTTACTAAACAGTGACTAAAGCTTGTTAAACACATTTTTAAAATACTTTATCAAAAAAGCGTGTCCAAACGGGTTCTACCTAAACACCTGGTTTATGTTTTTTATGCAAGCAATTCTGAATATCATTCATTCAGTTCAGTCTCAATATTAAAAATCGTTCCGTTACATACCGATATTTTGCAAACAATTTGAATTTATGAATAATATTTTTGTTGAGAATTTAAATAAGAAAATCTATTTATTTCAAGTAAAGCTGGTTATTATTATTGTGACATTTTGGTTTTAAAAAAAATGTAATTTTTATTATAAAATAAGTTTTAACAATTTAATTATTTTAATTAGAGTATAGTATAAAATAAGTAAGTAATAAGTATAGAGAAAGAATATAATCTCATATTAAATATATTGTAAAATATAAATAATATCATATCCACACCTTCCAAAATAATTACTCCAACGAAAACCATAATTTACTTTGAAAAGTAATTTGCTGACAAATAGAAATAGTATAAATCACACCAATACAATAAGAACCGTAAAATTGTACAAGTTCTAGACAAAGCTTAAATACACACAAAATCTGTCTCCAAACAATGGTGAGACTATTTTGTAATGGTGGTAGAGCCACGTTGAGACTATTACTGGTTTTAGCATGAATGGGTCGGCACGTCCGGGGTAGTACCACCCTCTCATAGAAAACCGACGTGAAGTAACGGTGCTTGCATTGTTGCGTTTCGTTCGGTCAGTGAGAGCGCCGAGGGCCCACCTCCCCTCCCCTCTCCTCTCCCTCCCTCCCCTAACCCTTCCCCACAAAGGGTGGCAACACACTTGCGACTCCTCTGGTGTTGTTAGTGTCCATGGACGGTGGTGATCACTTCACCTCAGGTGACCCACCTGATTCGTTTGCCACTTAGGACATAAAAAAAAGTAATCAAACTTTTTAAACAAATGTTTAAAGCGTCTTTAACTTTTTTTATAAAAAGACTGATATTGAATAGAAAAGAAACAAATTTACGATGAACGGTTCAGTGTATTAAAAACATCAACTCACCCAAAAGTAAATAGTAATTATAAAAGCATTCATTGGTAAAACGTGAATAAACATATTTTTAAAACAATGTTTAATCGGTTTCCCGTATTCATTGTCCCCTGGGGCAATTTGTTAAACACAATTGCCCTCGCAGACGTGTTGGTAGCACTGAAATTAAGTCGTACCCGTTACTTTGGTTCTTAGGAAAATGATTACGTGTTATGTGTGTTGTAATTAAGTAAACTAGTGGGCGCCCAGCGGTCGAATTCGACCATAGTTCATTGATTTTTTAAAGGGATAAATATTATAATAATAATTGTATGTTATAATATCATCGTTGAATGTAGAATGAAAAAGGGTAACCGGAACGTAAGAGTAAAATAATACATACAGTCGAGCATAGCAACCTCCTTCACAACCTTCTTTGAAGTCCTTTATTGACAGATGTCAAAATGTCTTTTTTATTTACATGTGTGTATATGTTGTGTAAAATTGAAGCAATAGTGTGAGTAATGCATATTTTAATTAATTTAATGTACTTCTAATGCATTTTATATAAAATAAATAGCTTTCTGCACTTCTCCTCCATATAAACTTTAACTATGCCAAATTTCACGTCTATCCGTTCGCCCAATTCCGTTAAAAAGGGATACAAAGTTTAGGCTTCGCGTATTTATATATAGATAATATACTCTTATATTTAAATAATAATATGTAAATGAAACACCTAGCGCCATCTAGTATTGTGTCGGGAAGATACCTCGCACAATTTCATTTACAAATTGTAATTTTTTTTCTTTCTGGTTATAAATTGCAATGTAAGCATGTGTCCTGTTTAAATAAAACAAATGGGAGAAATAAAAACTGATTATTATTTCATGCAACCTTTTCAACAATGTGGTTGATTAAAAATCGTGTTGAATTTTAACTTTAACTTACAGTTTTTTCATAATTACATCAAAAATAATTTAAACGAATTGAAAAAGGAAAATTTCTCAGTTTCACTAAATGTTTGTCCCCGCAGCCTTTTGAAAAGAAAACACCAGTGGGTCGTAAAGAAACGTGATATAAGTGAAAATATTGTATCACAGGAAAATCATCTTAATTTTGGAGTTTTTGGCGGGACTTAGGTCTGTCATGTAGTACATTTTATATTTTATTTATGATCTTGTGTTACTCGACTCTATATTGTGTAAAATTGGTGGTGTTTTATGTAATATAGTTTGTTTATTGTGCATAAGTGAAGTGAATGGAAAAGAATACCACGGACCATGAATTCTGAGATGCCACAAAACCTCCATGGAAAGTTCTAACAAGATGGCCACCATCTTGTTAGTTCATTGTAATTATATCAAGAAACTTGTAATATCGATGTTCACTTGACAATGGCAGTAATAGTTTACTAGAAGACTGGTTACCATAAATAAGAACTTGTAATACTATTAACTACTCAACAATGGCAGTAATAATCTACAAGATTGGTTGCCAAAAACAAAGTTAAACAAAAAAGCATCTTAATTAAATACAACGAAAATTCAACGCCGCGCAGTGTTCCCGGGGCGGTCACCCATCCAAGTACTGTCCGCGCCCGACGTTGCTTAACTTTAGTGATCGGACGAGAACCGGTGTTTTCAACACTCTTCTCGACACAGGGTTTACCCCTACCACTTTTCGTCACACAAAAATTTTGGTGATCAAAAATTCAAAGCCCTTCCATAAGAATTTTCACTTCAAAAATAAGTTCTCCTGGCACCGATGTGATAAGGATAGGTAAGGGTGCCTCATGATTATCCTAACTATAATATTATAAATAGAAATGTACGGTTTTTGCACCATTTTGTATCCACGATGTTAGAAGTACAGAAAGGAACACGATACATCTCATTCAGAACAAAAGTTCTGGTCACGAGAGATAGACCTTTTATCGTCTGTATTATAGCGAGTGTGTGTTTTTTTTTATAGGAGCACGGCAAAATGACTGCACTATGCCTGATGGTAAGCACAGTGCAATCCAAAAACAATGGTGACCACCGAGTGACACACTATCCATCGCCAGTCGCCGCTGTCATGCCGGGCCTGCGAAAAGCTGGATATGCACAGGCTGATCCCGAAACGCGACCCGTAAAAGCGAATCACTATGACGGGTTTTTTCGTCATATACATGGTGGCTGCGACCCAGTCAGGCTGTAAAACCCTACCACCCCGCTATCGCCATTGCCTCGTTCGTTATTCAGCAGGGTGCACCACGTGCAGGTGAGGTTGGCTTGGATGTCTCAAGTCTTGAGTTCTGAAGAGTTGTTTAACTTCATCCCATCTTCGCCTTTCCATTACAGAACTACACGGGTACGCGTCTGCACAGATCACAGTAGCAACCATCCCGGCAAGAACGAAGAAGTTCGAAATTCTTATCTTTGTCGTACTGTGAAGATGTTACCTCCCAGTCAGTTCCCTTCCTCTTATGACATGGGGTCCTTCAAACGAGGCGTGAAGTGGTATATATGCAGATCGGCATGATAGCGACAACTGCCGTTGTTATTTAAGACAGTCGCCGTTACTTATGGACTGTACATTCCATCAGGTACAGTCCAATCATTTTGCAAAAACCAGTTTTAAAAAAAAAAGATAAAATCTACAATAACGCAAGTGAACCCGCAGGCAAAAGCTAGTCAAAATATAATCGAAACCCTCAAGTGAATGAACGTATTTAACATTACACATATTTTTCGATATTTCGTACCTTCAAAAGTATCGTTTCGACATATATCGAAATTTCGATAATAGCTGTCGACATAATTAGTTATTCGATATATCACTTGCATGTCAGATCTCCATAATAGTGGGCTCTAATTCCGTTTATTTGAAATGAATATACACGTTCTTTCTGAAGAGTTTTAACATGATAATCCGCATATCTATTCAGTGTAGTTCTCGTATAGTGCTCGAAATTGGGCTATAAAGAAAAAAATACGATTTTACCACTTACCAATATCCGACGAGTCCTTTAGCTCGTGGTTGAATTTTTCTTCTGACATGTTATAACTGAAACAAATAAAATAAAAAATAAATATCATCGTATAATCGATAAGTATTTTAACTCACTATTATCAAGATAGATTCCATTGTTCTTATTTTGCAAATATTAACAGCAATAAATATCAAATTTAAGATTAACACAAAAATTGACTAATAGATCTTCTCGTTGCCAGCTACGTCGTGTAGTTTTTTTTTATATGCGCTAAAAAGAAAGTTTCTTTAGTTGCCATATTACAAGCTAAGTCTTCTTTCAAACTAAATAGCTGTATGTCATATTGTATTTTCACTTTAATAAAAGTATCAATTTAATATAAAGTGGTAAGTGTGTTTCATAATCTTCCATAACAAACTCCCAATAGGGTAACAGCACCATTTCTCCAAGGTCATTTATCCGAGCTTCAAACGTTCGAAATTTTACACAAGCCAGACTTTTCAGTGAACAAATCACGGCACATTGATAAAGCTATTTCTAATTTTGAGCCATTCTGCCACTCAAGAGGAAAATCTGTTATCAAGCATTCGTACATGTATTCTGGTTGTTATACTGGATAAGCATTTAGTTCTAGGCTTAGTATGTTACCATATTTGGTCACATCGTCACTTAATATAGACATTTTTTTAGGAGTTTTTCTACTAACGAATTAATTACACGCATCGTATTACTTTTATACAATCAAGGGAGATGCTGATGAAATAATACTAATAGATCATGTCTTAATCAGAACAAGGTTTTAAGAAAATACTGCGATAAACACCTATATATCTTGACATCTTACTTTTACATTCTCAAAAATCAAATCAAATCATCAGCCTGTAAGAGACCCACTGCAGGGCCATAGGCCTCTTCCTGAAGGAAGGTATGGGCGTAATCACCACGCCAGCCCACGACGTATCGGTGATTTCAAACACTGAGAAATACACAGTTCTATATTTTTCCCACATATGCTAATGTACTACAAGAACATTTCTCAGGTTCCGGTTTCCTCACGATGTTTACCTTCACCGTCAGCCGATAGTGTTACCAATTTAAATCTGTAAATGTACGCGAATTCCGAAAAATTCGTTAGTACACGCCGGGTTTCGGACCTGCGGACATTGAAATAATATTCCACCGGTCAAACCACTAGGCCACTACGACATTCTAATAAGTATAAATTACAGTTAAAAGATTTCCTCTTCCTCAAGTAATATGGAAAAATTACCGATAGATAGTCTTGAACAAATCTTTAAAGCTATCTGAATATAATACATATATATAATGATAATCTTCAAACCGTAATATATGAATACATCGACACTATAACAAGTGAGTTTGTAGACGAATGTTGAAACAACGTAAAACAAATTACAATAGATTCAATAACTATCGATGGAGGAAAATACGAATGTTTATTCCGGATTTTTCCGGATAGATAAATAAAATGACATACCGTATTACTTTACGGTAGGATGGACTGACGTACGTATGAAAATGTTTTTATTTCATATTCGGATGCTCTCCATTCCGGGCCAGTGAGTTTTCGAAATGCGGGAAATAGGACTCCTATTGGCTTTGGGTATTCAATCGATCTCACTGTCGGCTTTTACGTTATGGACATATTTTCAGATAATTCTATAAAACTGTTATATTATTCTATTCATTACACCTTTATATATTTTGGGGTGTAAGGGGTGTCGAATAACATCGAAGACTTGAGACACCTAAGCCAACCTCACCTGCACGTGGTGCACCCTACTGAATAACGAACGAGGCAATGACGAAAGCGGGGTGGTAGGGTTTTACAGCCTGACTGGGTCGCAACCACCATGTATATGGCGAAGAAGCCCGTCTTAGTGATTCGCTTCTGCGGGTCGCGTTTCGGGATCAGTCTGTGCATATCCAGCTTTTCGCAGGCCGGCATGACAGCGGCGACCGGCGATGGATACTGTGTCACTCGGTGGTCGCCATTGTTTTTGGATTGTACTGTGCATCAGGCACAGTGCAGTCATTTTGCCGTGCTAATATTACAAAAAAATCTTTTCTATATGACAAGCGATTACAGCTTGCTCAGATAATTATAGAACCTAGAATAAGCTCAGAGTATTTGGCGTAAGAAAATGTCGCTCACGTTGGCATCTACCTTTGCGTTGTAAACCTCTTGTCAACAAGTACGTGTAAACAGAAGGATTGTTGCTCTCACCCCTAGATGGATACCAGGTTGATAGGAATCCTGCCTAGTCAAAAATTAAATTTAAGCTATATTGCATTTAAAATTATATAATTACGAATTTCGCACGGTGGGCGAATATAGTGGAATTTGTATTATAGAAAATAATAACTGTTGACTTATTACCCAGGATTATATGAGATAGGTCTTTAAAAAAATTGTAAGTTTGCTGAAATTTTAACGATCTTATAGGTTTAGCCAACTTAACATATTGTTTTTTAACGACAGATGAAATTATGGCCAAAGCCTAAAATCTATAAAATATATAAAAATGTTATATTAACAATATGTAGTTTTTACAATCATATAAGGTACTAGCTGTGCCCGCGACTCCGTCCGCGTGGAATCTAATGTAATAACAGTGGCTAATAACTTTGTCACCTGAATGTATTAAGTCTATTTACTTGTCTGCTTTTCTCTTGCACATACACCACGTCGTCGTTAAAACTACAATAACTTTTGATAGAGTGGACCGAATTTAATGAAACAAACACTGAGTTACTCCCGAGGATATGCTTTACGATTTTCTTGCTGAGAGTTTACTGTGAACCTTTAGCAGTGATGTGTGTTCATATAAACAGACAGACAGACATTTGTAAAAATGATTGAAATGTATTCTATTACTTATACCTAGACACCGGCTACAATTTTTTTCACGAAAATCGAAAAAATTCAGACACTTTACATTTACATTCTTGTTATATGTTTAGATAAAGGTAATAGAGATAACAATACGAAGAACCGATAGTGAAAACCCGTTGGTTAATAAAAAAATACTTGTGTGTGTCAATGTGTACACGCGGAGGAAGTGAAACTTCTTTGGCTTATATATAAAATAACTATTCAAATCTGATTTAATACGTATAATTAAAATGCATATATTTTTATCGTTTTATATTTTCTGACAATCTATTTCAAATAAATTAAAATACTTGTTTTTTTTTAATGGATTTATTAGTTTTTATTTATATAAGCTAAAATAGTCTGTCTGTGTACATAGAAGAAATATAATAATTATAATTATTTACTGATACTTACAGTAGATGAAGGGATTAAAATAACCTATAATAAAAATTTCATCCACGTTTTTTATATTATGGGGAGTAAACGAACAGGCGGGTCACCTGATGTTAAGTGATCACCGCCGTCCATAGACACCACTAACACCAGGGGAGTTGCAAGTGCGTGCCAACCTGTGTTTGGGGGAGGGAGGAGTGAAGGAGGGGAGAGGGGCGGGGAGGTGGGTATCAGGCGCTCTCACTGGCCGAACGAAACACAACAATGCAAGCACTGTTACTTCACGTCGGTTTTCTGTGAGAGGGTGGTACTACCACGGGCGGGCCGACCCAATCATGCTAGAATATGATATTATAATTTTAAAATGCAACCCTACCATGTTACCATGGCAACCATTACCATATTAATAGTTCCTATAACAACGGTAACGCATAACGCGTAACGCAAAATTTTTGCCCCACCGTGCCGTAAGAAGTTTCACTTGAAAAACTAAACACAGAAGAAATCTCATTTGCAATTTAATCTCAAATAGAGTGTACTCGTTTTGAATAAATCGAAGGCCTGAATAAATCACCTAGAGACTTGAACTGCTCATTCACTCTGATTAGAATTACGTTCAGCATATATAGACTCCTTACTAGCTGTGCCCGCGATTCCGTCCGCGTGGAACCTAATGTAAAAAAACAGTGCCTAATAAAATCATTTGAATATATTAAGCCCATTTAATAAAACCAAGACGAAACGTTACTCGAAGATATGCTTTATGATTTTCTTGGTGAGGTTTTATCGCGAACGTAGTACTTTAGCAGTAATGCTTGTGCAAACAAACAGACAGACAGACAGACGTTGCTAAAAATGATTGAAATGTATTTTATTACTTATTCCAAGATACCTGCAAATTATTTTGTTCAAAAAAATCTAAAAGGTACAGACACGTTAGAATCACGTCCTTATTGTATGTAGTACTTATCATTGGTAGCAGAATGTCACGATTCATTTACTGAATGTGTAGTTGCCAAAGATGGAAATGCTGTATCTTTTTTTTTTTATACATGGGGAGATCCCTAACAGATTCCCATCCCGTCGGGCAGCTGAGGATGGGTTATGTCCGATTTGCACGGACTAAAACCCCATGGTGCCTTCATATACCTTTTTAGGTGGGGGAGCAAGGACTGCCGGCTGGCACTGCGTCTGCTCCCCCGACAGGTGTAAGCCCCTCACGAGGCCCTGACTGCGGTCTGAGGGGTCAGAAATGGTAGACCCCTCAAAGGGGGAGTGAGTGTTAGACCCCCTGACGAACTGTGGGAGTCGCATCGGCACAATGCTGTATCCTAGAAACAGCTCTGAACTTTTGCTTCTAAATTTAGTGTAAGTTGAACATAAAATAATCGCTTACTACTTTTTTCTAATCTCATAGCAATACCGTTCTTTATTGAAAACTGAAGAACATATTTAGTACTAACCTCTAATACGCAGGGGATGCTTTCCACAGGAAAAAAACCCCGATTTTGAAAAATTCTTCATTGGTGCTCCGCTCCTATTGGTCTTACTGTGATGATATATAACCTATAACCTTCCTCGATAAATGAGCTATATAACACTGAAATATTTTTTCCGATCGGACCAGTAGTTCCTGAGATTACCCCCTACGACCTCACAAGCTCACAAACTTTACCTCTTTATAATATTAGTATAGATTTGCAGGGAAATTAAGTGCGACCGGTTTCCCACCACGCGACCACTAAACCCTTCATCTCTTCAAGTTATGCTATGAACATTTATTATTACCAAGTTATTACGGTGAAATTTAAAACGAGGTTGAAAGTAAAAATATAAGTACTGTTTTAGTATAAACGTTTCTTTTTATTAAAGTTACAAAAGAAAATGTTTTTCGGAATAACTTCTAACTTTTCTTGTGCAAAGTTTATGTAATAAAAAACCCTTGGAGTTATATACCTGACGTAGATATGAAATATTAATATATTTTTAGAAACGAACCAAACCGAACTCTTTTTTATATCCTAGGAGGCAAACAAACTGGTGGTTCACCTGATATTAAGTGGTCTCCGCCGTCTATAGATACTAGCAACACCAGGGGAGTCGGAAGTGCGTTGCCGGCCTGTGTTTGAGAGGTGGAGGTGGGCCTCCGGCGCTCTCACTGACCGAACGAAACGCAACAATGCAAGCAATATTACTTCACGTCGGTGTTTCTGTGGGTCGGGTGGTAGTACCCCAGGCGAGCCGACCCGTTCACGGCATATTAAATACGTGTCGTACTGATAATCGCACTGGTAAATAGACATCGAACTCTCGGAAGGAGTATTACATAAAATAATGGCGAATGAAGATACCAGGGAACCGCTCCTGATCTTTATGAAATATGTGGCATATGTAGCGATAAAAAGATTATTTCTTATAAAAAAAGGTAAACGCAATTTGCAAAAAAAAAAAGAAATGGAAAGAAATTGCTATACAATGAACAAAGTCTCGGATAATGTCCGGGGAGAAAACGAGGACTTAATAAAAAAAACCCCTATATGCTCCATAAAATTATGCGGTGATATGATGTACTTGTTGTGAAGCCACAGTCGATGATAATCAATTTATTATCTTTTAATATGCTCTAACAGTAATTAAAACCAAAGGTCCCATTGACGAAATGCTTAAACAAAGGTCACATACATTATTTTACATTTAACTTGTTAATAAAGCGGGAAGAGTCGGCGACTCCTCGTTGCTTATATAAAAGAATACTATAATATTAATAATATAGCCATTTATTCCATATTTCAATAAAATATTGTTAGTATATTTAGTCTTTTTTGCTTGAAATATGGACCCCTCTTTGGGTAAAGGTCTCCTCCTTCTTCTTTCAAAGATCCTTTCGTAAATGAATCCATTCTTTTCCTATAGCCTGTGTAGTGTCATCAGCCCACCGTCTCATTCATCTACCAACTTTCCTCTTGCCTTGTTGACCTTTCCATTTTATAGTTTCTATTGTCCATCTCTTATCGGAGTAACGTGCGATGTGTCCAGCCCACTTTCCAGTCCATTTTAGCGTAAGTGCATGCATGAGAGCAACTGTTAATTTCGTTTTTTGTCTGCTTACGTTACTCTTCACTTTATGTATTCTCTTACTTTTAACATGCCTCTTTCCATAGCTGTTTAGGTACATTAGATTTTTATTTTATTTTATTGGTAATAAAGTATACTATATCAGTAGCAATTGATGTTAATTAAATAAACTTTTTACAAGAAGTTTCTTTGCAATTATAGACAATCTACGTAACGGTAATATCTATAGCTATAATTTTGTATTTCAAGTTTTGACGTTTGCTTTCGTGAAGTATGATTAACAAAGAGAAATATTTCTTTTAGGATTTTATACTTTGCAGAATGTACGTCGAGCGCTTTTAACACACTAGTCAGTAGAGCGTGGAGTTGCGACGTATTTGTCGTTTTGTATTCGTAGCGAATCAGGAATATTTTCTGTCCACACATATCTTCTTTTACAGGAACTTTAATTTTTACCCGCTACAACCCGTATTTTATTTTTTCAGTTTCTTTGATGTATTGGACGCAAATGTTATACTATCTCAGGCATAATAAATTTAAATAATCTATACTAATAATATTATAAATCTGAAGAGTTTATTTGCTTGAACACGATAATCTCAGGAACTACTGGTCTCATTTGAAAAATTCTTTTAGTTTTAGATAGCTCATTTATCGAGGAAGACTATATATAAGATATATAGACGACTATATATTATCATCATGCTAAGAGCCACAGGAGAGGAACGCCAATGAAGGATGTTTCAAAATCGTTTTTTTTCCTTCTGATAGCTTCTTCTGCATGTTAGCGTTAGCCAAAGTAACTATTCCACGCAGACGAGGTCACGGTCAGAAGCTAGTTTAATTATAACTACGTGTACTTCAAGGGTTCAAACTGTATCAAAACGTAGACAGTAAAGTAACAATAGGGTCAATATACAAACAAAGGATGATTTGTTAAAGAACTGAAACCATTTGAGGAATAATAAGCAAACATTAAAATAAAGTAGCAATCGGTTGTTAGGTTAGTCAATAATTAACAATTGAAAGGGTAGATTAGGTAGCCGTATATATAGTATTTGATAAAACAACAAATAGAGCGACGAACTTTGCAACGATAACAAACGAATGCAAACAGGGGAATTTCGTGTTTTTTTTGCGTGCAAGTATTCTCTACGATAAGGTGATGGTGAACCCACTGTTATAACATTTGTATTTAATTCTATGGTTTATTTTTCAGTTACAGTTGCTATAGTATGTAGAAATGTAGAGTGAGTGTAAATTAAAAGCACAAAGAATCTTGCTTTATTTGATACAAAATGTGCCTTATGGTAAAGTACAGGATGAAATACTTTAATCAGAATACACCTACATTTCACGCTTTAATTCGAAATTACACTATATAAAAGATAGAACAAATAATAAATAGTTCTTTAAAATTTCCCTAAGCCGTACAATTCCTCTTTAAGTTGCAACCTATGAATCTAATACCTATACACTGTCATGTGTTTGGTTTCCATGACAACCACTTATTGGATACGGAACGTCTATTTCTCGCATGGATGAACCAGACGCCGACATATGACGGTAACGTATCACGATAAACTCTAAATTCACTTCGACTGACTACAATTAGAAAGGTGTACAATTTAGAAAGGTAAGTATTACGATACTGTTAAGCTCGTGAATAAATTAAATGACGTTTATCTTGATAGAAATTTACTTGGTATTCGTACGGACAAAAAAAAACACAAATAATCTTACACACATACGCCTTATAATGTTTTTGTCACAGTACTCTAATGTCTGAAATAAAACTCTGCTCGGACGTTTTTTTTTTCAAATTTACTACGCTATTGGCTTTTTTTACGTGGGGAATCCCTTATCGATTCATCATTCTCTCGGGGGAGAGGGTGGGTTATGTCCCACTCGCACGGACTAAAACCCCACGGTGTATGTCTGCCGCTATAGTTGGGGCGGCACGAGACTTCACCGTGCCGCCCCAGCGGTTGGCCCAGCAGCGTAAGCGCCGCCGCCGGGCCCCGTCTTGTTAGGAGACAGCCGGGTACACACCGGTCATCTCCTCCATCCGCCGGACCTGTGCAATGGGAAGATGGGTCCCCCGACCCATTCTCCCCGGTCCGGCTACGGTGGGAGGAGGCGATCAAACTGGCACCTCCTCCTGCCTGTCCTCCGTTGGCGGAGAGGGTCACTTTTTGAGGATCTTGCTCACGAAACCTCTCCGCCGCCTCCTTCTGCGAGATGACTTCCTCGCAGAAGGTGGCCATTGACTACGCTATTGGCCTAGCAATGCCTTAACAGCTCTCGGAGCGGAGCCCTCGAGCACGCTGCTATCGCGATACAGTGATACTATAAATTTTCAATCACTAGTTGAACAACACAACACAGATCACCCCCACATACGTGCACACATACACACAGGTACACATATGGTGGAAGAATTTTTATTTTTTCCCTTATTATGTAGGGGTAAGGAACAGATCCTTACATTTGTTCTTGGGTTGATGTATGCAAAGTTGTTAGTTAGGCTACAATTAGTTTATTTAGTTTGTTATAATGATATCGTTGTGCAACCTAACTGAATGCTGGAACGCTATTAATAATTCAAATATTTAATATATATAATTTTATCTCAACTGTGCTGATAGGCATATAATTAGTAACGCAACATGCAATGTACGTAACCGCACAAAGTAAATAGATTTAATTAATCCAAAATATTTCGAAACCAGCAGAATAATTACAGAAATGAATATTGGAATAGTTCTCTTAGTTTTCCGTATCGTCGATTGCAAAGCCCGAGCGGATCTCACCGAGCTAAGGTCCTTTGTAAATTGTGCAGAATTCTGCTCAGAGCGCGTGACGTCTCTTTGAAATCATTTCTCTTATCCCAAATTGTATTGGCATTCCGTTCTAACGTTATTTATTAGGGGTGTGCGAATACTTGAAGTATTTCTCGATGAATCCGACAAACCAACGAAACAATTCGAACGATTTGAATTATCGCAATAATTCAAACAAACCATACAACTCGAATAATTTATAAATTATGAGTTACTAGCGGGCCCGGCAGACGTTGTCCCGCCCTGATAATAAAAAAAACCTTGATAAACCTACCTCATGAACCACTTTATCTACTGGTGAAATCTAATGAAAATCCGTTTTTGAGATTATCGCGAAGAGACAGACAAACGTGATAGAGGACTTTGTATAATATGTAGTGATTATTAAATATTCAAAATTCGGATCAAAAAGATTTGGAAAAATAAAATCCATGTAAAAAGAGAGTGAATGAAACAAAAAAAGAGAAGGGAAGATGATGTTCAAAAATATTTACAGAATTGACAGATTGATGTGCAGTTGCTATTTTATCTCAACATATATTATATACTAGCTTTACCCGCAGATCGGCATGCGTTTTTTTAAAAATTATATTAAAGAAATATAAAATTGTGCGACCAGTAATAATTATAGAAATACTCTTTAAAAACAATTATAAGTACGATACGTACGTCACATACAGTAACATGTAACATATACACAATTACATATATACACATTCGATATATAAATACTAACAGTGTGGCAAATGAGGTTTGAGGTTGACCCGCCATATCCCCTCAGTGCACACTTACACTATATAAGGAACTAATAAAAAAATGACTTAAAGATAGATGATGATATACCCATATTATTAATAAGTAATACGTTTATGGTTCAACACGTTATTAGAAAGACCCCTTCTATCTTTTAAATTAGACAGACCGACAGACTCAGACAGTATGCTGCGCGGTATCCTCGGCAGCACCGCATTCATGGCATGCGGCGGTTGGCTCCCTACGAGCGATCTGATGTAGATACCACCCGAAGCAACAATACCCGGTCAGTACCTGCACCAGACTGAATGACAACTCCAGCGTCTCCTTATCCAATCCGGCAGGACCAGGCGTCGGCGTCAATAGTATAACGCCCATACCGCTCGCCCGCCAGGTCCTGCCTCCATCGTCTTATCGCCTCCTCCCGGCCCTCCCTTCTCTTAGCCTCAATCTCCAGACGTGTTCCAGCAACTGTACTTGAGAACCATCTTTTTCTAGATTTAATGTAAAATCATTACTGAACACATTAAATATCGAGCGAGATTATGGATGTAAATGCTTATAAATTATTAAAAAAATTGTATAAATTAAAGCGGCTTCGAAATAGCGGAATTTGGTCAGTTTTCCCTTAACAATTTATAACCTCTCCTACACTTTTCTACCCTCTAACATAGTTACTATAATGTATTCTGGTGAAGCTGTGAAGGCCTATTACGTCAGGCCAATAGCGTAGTCAGTTCGAAAGAAAAATATTTACTACAAAAATGTGGCAGGAAATGCATCCAGTAACCGACTTCAAGCTCCTACCCGTACTACAGTTTACAAATAACGTTAATTGACAACGTTTCCTTATTACAAAAGTTAATTTTGCTATAGGCTTTTGAGTTTCGTACAAACTCTGATGTAACATGTAAAAATAAATATCCATTCCCGAGCGCTACGAGCGAGTGGACTGCGCAAATACAACTCACCATGTTCCCGCATTAACAATTCCGTTTGATGTTCCAAGTGAACCAATAAATATGTAACGGTCATTAATATTCATGCAAATTCTATTGCATTTGCTACGTATTTTATTTTTTATTTAGTCGAGACAGCGCTTAAAAAATGTAAAGCTTGTTATTTATATTTTAAATCGGTATATCGCTTGTTTCAATAATAATAACTAATTACAAGAATTTTCAAAGATTCTCAAATGACTGTTACCAGATATGACGTCAATCAACTAATTGATAATTATACAAATAAGTTGTTAATTTATTTTTGTGATAATTGCATTCGAAACGTTTTACTGAAGCCGTTATTCTAAATTAATAATTTTAATTTATTTTGATATATATCTAATTACAAGACAGTTTTTTTTAATAAAAGCTGTTGTTTTGTTCTTGGGTTGATGTATGCAAAGTTGTTAGTTAGGCTACAATTAGTTTATTTAGTTTGTTATAATGATATCGTTGTGCAACCTAACTGAATGCTGGAACGCTATTAATAATTCAAATATTTAATATATATAATTTTATCTCAACTGTGCTGATAGGCATATAATTAGTAACGCAACATGCAATGTACGTAACCGCACAAAGTAAATAGATTTAATTAATCCAAAATATTTCGAAACCAGCAGAATAATTACAGAAATGAATATTGGAATAGTTCTCTTAGTTTTCCGTATCGTCGATTGCAAAGCCCGAGCGGATCTCACCGAGCTAAGGTCCTTTGTAAATTGTGCAGAATTCTGCTCAGAGCGCGTGACGTCTCTTTGAAATCATTTCTCTTATCCCAAATTGTATTGGCATTCCGTTCTAACGTTATTTATTAGGGGTGTGCGAATACTTGAAGTATTTCTCGATGAATCCGACAAACCAACGAAACAATTCGAACGATTTGAATTATCGCAATAATTCAAACAAACCATACAACTCGAATAATTTATAAATTATGAGTTACTAGCGGGCCCGGCAGACGTTGTCCCGCCCTGATAATAAAAAAAACCTTGATAAACCTACCTCATGAATCACTTTATCTACTGGTGAAATCTAATGAAAATCCGTTTTTGAGATTATCGCGAAGAGACAGACAAACGTGATAGAGGACTTTGTATAATATGTAGTGATTATTAAATATTCAAAATTCGGATCAAAAAGATTTGGAAAAATAAAATCCATGTAAAAAGAGAGTGAATGAAACAAAAAAAGAGAAGGGAAGATGATGTTCAAAAATATTTACAGAATTGACAGATTGATGTGCAGTTGCTATTTTATCTCAACATATATTATATACTAGCTTTACCCGCAGATCGGCATGCGTTTTTTTAAAAATTATATTAAAGAAATATAAAATTGTGCGACCAGTAATAATTATAGAAATACTCTTTAAAAACAATTATAAGTACGATACGTACGTCACATACAGTAACATGTAACATATACACAATTACATATATACACATTCGATATATAAATACTAACAGTGTGGCAAATGAGGTTTGAGGTTGACCCGCCATATCCCCTCAGTGCACACTTACACTATATAAGGAACTAATAAAAAAATGACTTAAAGATAGATGATGATATACCCATATTATTAATAAGTAATACGTTTATGGTTCAACACGTTATTAGAAAGACCCCTTCTATCTTTTAAATTAGACAGACCGACAGACTCAGACAGTATGCTGCGCGGTATCCTCGGCAGCACCGCATTCATGGCATGCGGCGGTTGGCTCCCTACGAGCGATCTGATGTAGATACCACCCGAAGCAACAATACCCGGTCAGTACCTGCACCAGTCTGAATGACAACTCCAGCGTCTCCTTATCCAATCCGGCAGGACCAGGCGTCGGCGTCAATAGTATAACGCCCATACCGCTCGCCCGCCAGGTCCTGCCTCCATCGTCTTATCGCCTCCTCCCGGCCCTCCCTTCTCTTAGCCTCAATCTCCAGACGTGTCCCAGCAACTGTACTTGAGAACCATCTTTTTCTAGATTTAATGTAAAATCATTACTGAACACATTAAATATCGAGCGAGATTATGGATGTAAATGCTTATAAATTATTAAAAAAATTGTATAAATTAAAGCGGCTTCGAAATAGCGGAATTTGGTCAGTTTTCCCTTAACAATTTATAACCTCTCCTACACTTTTCTACCCTCTAACATAGTTACTATAATGTATTCTGGTGAAGCTGTGAAGGCCTATTACGTCAGGCCAATAGCGTAGTCAGTTCGAAAGAAAAATATTTACTACAAAAATGTGGCAGGAAATGCATCCAGTAACCGACTTCAAGCTCCTACCCGTACTACAGTTTACAAATAACGTTAATTGACAACGTTTCCTTATTACAAAAGTTAATTTTGCTATAGGCTTTTGAGTTTCGTACAAACTCTGATGTAACATGTAAAAATAAATATCCATTCCCGAGCGCTACGAGCGAGTGGACTGCGCAAATACAACTCACCATGTTCCCGCATTAACAATTCCGTTTGATGTTCCAAGTGAACCAATAAATATGTAACGGTCATTAATATTCATGCAAATTCTATTGCATTTGCTACGTATTTTATTTTTTATTTAGTCGAGACAGCGCTTAAAAAATGTAAAGCTTGTTATTTATATTTTAAATCGGTATATCGCTTGTTTCAATAATAATAACTAATTACAAGAATTTTCAAAGATTCTCAAATGACTGTTACCAGATATGACGTCAATCAACTAATTGATAATTATACAAATAAGTTGTTAATTTATTTTTGTGATAATTGCATTCGAAACGTTTTACTGAAGCCGTTATTCTAAATTAATAATTTTAATTTATTTTGATATATATCTAATTACAAGACAGTTTTTTTTAATAAAAGCTGTTGTTGCTATTTATCTTTTACTTGCTGACACGTGCCCACTTCGTTGGGCGGTAATAGGCATTAATTATCAAGCTGCAACTTTTTTCTAGAACTCAATCATATACCTCTCATCGTTAAGACAGCGTTCGTAAGAAACGTTTTCGTTCGACCATTTTTTCTCCGACTCCCTAGATATTACCCCCTACAATCTCACAAACTTCACCTATTTATAATATTATAATAATAATATAATTAATTAATAGCTTCTGCCCACGACTTCGTACGCGTGGAATAGTTATTTTGGGGTAACACGCAGCGGAACGTGGCTTTCTATTGGTAAAAGAATTTCAAAATCGGTTAGGACTTCCTGAGATTACCATTAGATTACAACGTCACAAACTCACAAACTTTACCTCTTTATAATATTAGTTTATAAGTAGATTAAGTTTAGATATATATTATTGTAATATAATCATTATTATTATTATATAGTATAAAGCAAAGTCACCTACCGCGTCTCACTGTCTGTCTGTTCGCGATAAACTTCGTGCGGTTTTCACCAGTGCATAAAGTGATTCATGAGGAACATTTTGGTATATAATTTGTCAAGGATTGTTTTATACTCATGGAGAGACAACGTCTGCCAGGCCCGCTAGTATATAGTAATGCTTATTGTTACCTAATGTTGAGGTATGTCAAAAGATATGTTGGTACCTGACCGGATAGTACGCAGGGAGCCAACCGCCGTGAGTCATGGGTGCGGCGTTGATCCGGACACCGCGCAGCACACTCTGTCAAGTGTGCTGCGTGGAAGGATCGGCGCCGCGCTTTGACCGCGGCGGTAAGACAGGATCTCTTGGCAGCGAGGATGTGTGGAACATTGTGGTCTCCTTCTGCGAGACTACCTGCGAGGCGGCGAAGAAGGTCCGTGAGGAGGATCCTCTTGACCTTCTCCGCCAAAGGAGGAGCAGCAGGAGGAGGCGGAAGTTTGTCCACCGCATTGCACAGGTGCGGCGGACAGAGGAGACGGTCGTTGTGTATACAGCTGTCTCCTAACAAGACAGGGTTCGGCGGCGGCGGTTTTGCCGCTGGGGCGACACGATGAAGTCTATAGAAATTTCGTGTCGCTCCAACTATAGCGGCAGACGTACACCGTGCGGTTTTAGTCCGTGCGAGTCGGACATAACCCTCTCCCCCGAGGATGGCGTATTGCCGTACGAAAAAAAAAAAGTCAAATGATATATCGAAACATTCTAGTCAGTATAAATTTAGTAAAACTGCTAAAGAAATTACTAAAGTGAGATAGCAGAGCATGAAAAGTATTATTTTAGTTGAAAGTAATTATCATGTACAAAAACTAGACTTAATGACCTCTTTCGGTATGTACCAGCCTAAAATGAACTGGCAAATGAGTTCCTGTATAGCAGGTCCGTCATAAAACTAGACGTGTTATGACTATACGGTGACTGTCGGTAGATAAGACTTATCCTTTAGTGATGGCTACCATGGTCTATATCTGACACGTAAATATGTGATGAAAGATTTAAGAACTCTTAAGCCCAAAGCGCAATTATTGACTAGTTCTTAATAACTCCAGAGGTACTTCAAGGGATGTTAGAAAATATGATTTATTTCGACTATATTCTAGACCACCCAGAAGCATATAGGTACATCAGCAAAAAAGTAATAAAGAAAAATCTATTTCTCGTAATACCCTATGTGATTTACTTATTTATATAGCATCCTGTCATTTTACCAGATAAATAACATTACGCGGCTCGTTGAACCTGAAAATTGCTGCGAATATACGAAGACCCATATAGAGAGGTGCAGTATGCTAACAAAAAACTGGTATAACTTTAGTAGGAGCACATTTTTTAACAATTGATAGCAAGGATGCTCAAACAGCCGATCGCGAGTTTAATAGTCGGGTGTAGCTGTTAAGACCTTGCTTGGTCAATAGCGTAGTCAGTTCGAAAAAAAAAGCCGATCGCGAGTGTCTTTTAAGTCGATCTCGAGAAAAATTTACCGATACAGAACTATCCATAGATTTTTTTAGTAGGTAGGTAACTAAAACAAAATGTAATAAACGAACAACTAAAATGTATTTTATTCACAATTAGGTCAGAATAACACCTTCATCATTGACTAATCGTTTCTAACGGGAGTTACCTACACCTACCTAGACGACAATCCTGTATCGAACTTACTTGCACCCTTTCAGGGTCGATCAATCGTAATCTTATCATATTGAGGTGGATAGCGAGCAGTTCAAGATTGAGCACCGTATTTATAGATTTCAGGGATTGACCATAACCTCACCTGATGTTGAAAATGTGGCCTATGGCCTATATTGGTAAGCACAGTAAGCCTAGAAGAGGACTGAAACTCACAACTGTCGGAACACAATTATAGGTGATTAATGACAAACTTTCAACTTGAGCATGCTTAGAGAGAGTTCTGCCACCATTTTATCACTATATTTCCTATAGAAGCTTCAGCTCTAGCCAAAGATTTGTATCAACGACGATAGACGCAGTGTCTAAACACGCTAGTCACTGAGACATTATCGATATTCGTAACAACAATAATTTGAATTGGGTTATACGAACTTGTGACAAAAATAATGTCTTTTCTGACCGCTTACATAAATCCGTTCCATGGATTTCGATATATCCAAGATTCTAGTTTGGGATGAGGTGCATGATTCATTGTCTTTAATTATATACTCGCTTTGTTCGTGGCTTCGATTAATTGGGTGTAAGGGGTGTCAAATAACATCTAAGACTTGAGACACCCAAGCCAACCTCACCTGCACGTGGTGCACCCTGCTGAATAACGAACGAGGCAATGGCGAAAGCGGGGTGGTAGGGTTTTACAGCCCGACTGGGTCGCAACCACCATGTATATGGCGAAAAAGCCCGTCATAGTGATTCGGTTTTGCGAGTCGCGTTTCGGGATCAGCCTGTGCATATCCAGCTTTTCGCAGGCCGGCATGACAGCGGCGACCGGCGATGGATAGTATATCACTCGGTGGTCGCCGTTGTTTTTGGATTGTACTGTGCTTACCATCAGGCGCAGTGCAGTCATTTTGCCGTGCTACTATAAAAAAAAAAATGTCTTATCTGATGTTAAGTGATATCCACCGTCCATAGACACTTGCAACACCAGAAGAGTCGCAAGTGCGTTGCCAGCCTGTGTTTGGGGGGAGGGGGAGGGACGAAGGTGGAAGGGAAGTGGGCCTCCGGCGCTCTCACTCACCAAACGAAACGCAAAATGCAAGCACTGTTATTTTACGTCGGTTATCTGTGAGAGGGTCTACCCCGAATGAGCCGACCCATTCATGCTGAAACCATTAATAGCTTCAGCGTAGCTCTACCAACTTCAAAACAATTATAACCTTATATAACAGTTCTTACCTAGTGCATGGTTTGATAACTTCAAATATATTTTCCCCGATTTTAACATATTTCCACTGATCTTCTTCATAAGCCTTAGCTCCTTTTAGTACGAAATTTGGTCTAAAGTTACGCGCTGTTACTTGAAGATCGTTGAGACGTGTGTTTAAATCGTCTATTGAAGCCTCGTTGATTAAATTGAAGGGCACCTCGTCAGGTAAAGCACCCTGGAAAATCATTTCTCATTATAATTGTAGTCTACACATATAATAAGAATGCAAATCTATCGTGTAGTCCGCGGTGAAGCTGTTAAGACCTTGCTTGGTCAATAGCGTAGTCAGTTCGAAAAAAAATAAAAATAAAAGTTCCACACGGACGAAGTATTAGTATGTTCTATTTAGTATGTTATATTTAGTATGTTCTAAAGTTACAAACTATGAATTCTGTAGAATTACGATCTTATTTTGACAAATAACAGGCCGTCTCTTCTACATTCTTTCACACCTTAGCGCAGTTTTAGATGATACTGACTGAAACCAATACTTATGGAGATAATGATAGATATTAACATTTACATAAAAAAACTTACCGTATCATTCTTCGTAAATTTATAGAACTTATTTGTGTTTCCTCTTAATGTTCGGCTGTTTTGAGATGCATAATAAACCAATCGGAAATTAATAGCAGATCGGTCCAGTAGCCTGTAAAAGAAATATGCAAAAATATACTGAATGCAGATGATTTGTGCTGATGAGATAACACCATATTAATAAAATAACTAATTATGTCGCGCGGTTTTTTCCAGTGTTATATTTCTACTCCGTTCATAAGGAGTTTGAACGTGAATTTATACAGTCTAGACTAAAATCTTCAATAAACAAGCTATTTAACACAAAAACAATTTTCGGATTGGTTGTTCCTATGATTCATGCTGCCACCTTCATAATATTAGTCAGTAATGAGTTAACTCCATTAGTAAACAGATTTTAGAATTTGCTTTCATCGGCCGACTGCCTTAAGCGCTCGCCTTAGTAGTCCGGTAGAACTGTAAAGGCCTTGCTAAGCCAATAGCGTAGTCAGTCCGAGAAAAAAAAAATTTGCTTTCATTTCTTGATATTAATTAATGAGATTAATTTTGACTAGCGGGATAGCGTAGTCAGTTCGAAAAAAAAAGCCGATCGCGAGTGTCTTTTAAGTCGATCTCGAGAAAAATTTACCGATACAGAACTATCCATAGATTTTTTTAGTAGGTAGGTAACTAAAACAAAATGTAATAAACGAACAACTAAAATGTATTTTATTCACAATTAGGTCAGAATAACACCTTCATCATTGACTAATCGTTTCTAACGGGAGTTACCTACACCTACCTAGACGACAATCCTGTATCGAACTTACTTGCACCCTTTCAGGGTCGATCAATCGTAATCTTATCATATTGAGGTGGATAGCGAGCAGTTCAAGATTGAGCACCGTATTTATAGATTTCAGGGATTGACCATAACCTCACCTGATGTTGAAAATGTGGCCTATGGCCTATATTGGTAAGCACAGTAAGCCTAGAAGAGGACTGAAACTCACAACTGTCGGAACACAATTATAGGTGATTAATGACAAACTTTCAACTTGAGCATGCTTAGAGAGAGTTCTGCCACCATTTTATCACTATATTTCCTATAGAAGCTTCAGCTCTAGCCAAAGATTTGTATCAACGACGATAGACGCAGTGTCTAAACACGCTAGTCACTGAGACATTATCGATATTCGTAACAACAATAATTTGAATTGGGTTATACGAACTTGTGACAAAAATAATGTCTTTTCTGACCGCTTACATAAATCCGTTCCATGGATTTCGATATATCCAAGATTCTAGTTTGGGATGAGGTGCATGATTCATTGTCTTTAATTATATACTCGCTTTGTTCGTGGCTTCGATTAATTGGGTGTAAGGGGTGTCAAATAACATCTAAGACTTGAGACACCCAAGCCAACCTCACCTGCACGTGGTGCACCCTGCTGAATAACGAACGAGGCAATGGCGAAAGCGGGGTGGTAGGGTTTTACAGCCCGACTGGGTCGCAACCACCATGTATATGGCGAAAAAGCCCGTCATAGTGATTCGGTTTTGCGAGTCGCGTTTCGGGATCAGCCTGTGCATATCCAGCTTTTCGCAGGCCGGCATGACAGCGGCGACCGGCGATGGATAGTATATCACTCGGTGGTCGCCGTTGTTTTTGGATTGTACTGTGCTTACCATCAGGCGCAGTGCAGTCATTTTGCCGTGCTACTATAAAAAAAAAAATGTCTATTTAACATATCCGAGAACAGTACTCTTTTCCTGAATATACGGTACTCTACACCCCTTTATGTACCCCTTACAACGTGGTTGCAAAATTTCATGATAGTTGGATGAATGACCAACGCGTGAAGGCGTAAGCGTTTGTAACACTTCAAGAAGAAACTTCGCATTTATGATATTCATAAGGACTTATAAAATATGTGTTTGTAAACATTTAGAATATCTTAAAACATAACCATCACGTGTTATACTGTTATAAGTTTAATCGGCTTGACTCGACGTCAAACGCGCTTGGATCGGTGATGTATGCTCTGCTTCAGTCGTCATCAACCATATTTCCTGTTTGGCAAGTACTACACCGTTCTAGTAATTCTATCTTTATTATTACTTAATATAATCATAAAATAATATTATGGTCTTTTTATACATAATCAGTATTTCAATTGAATATATTGTGCGTGCACAGTCAATAAATAACACTTTATTTACAAGTTTTCACTTTCACGTTTACACAAAGAAATTTTAATTTTTAGTTTAAATTTATTTTATTATTTTATGATTATATTAATACTAGTAGCTTGGTGTGATTTTTTTACGTTTAATAGTATCGTTCCCATACTTTTACCAGTTTTAGAATAAACTTTAACTAAGGTTCTCTTCGTTGTTTATGTGTATTTGTTTTGATATTACTATTTTATATGTTTAATGTGACCTTGAAATACCACAGGATTGAAGAGTATTAACCTTTAAACATCACCTGGTATAAAACAATTATACTTAACAGATATCCTGTAGCATCACAAATGTACAAGTTCGTTTCATATCAGATACATGTAAAAAGTTGATAAGAACATAATTCAATTATCTTAATTCTCCTATTTATATTACAGAAATACAATTAGTATATATCTGTTTGGCTACTTTTTTGTATAAAACTTATTGTACTAAATTTGTAACCTCTTTCAAAATAATTTCAATTCGTTCTCTTGTTCTCGTTTGTGGCTTGGTGACTAGTCGCTGGGGTCTGACGTCACAGCGTTCTTTATACACAAAACGTATACCTACAGCTTGCAACACATTATCATTAGTTTCACGTGAATTTACACAACACATATTATTTTCTACGAAAAAATATTACATATTACATGTTATTGCAAGTTTCTTATAGGTTACACAGCTAACACATTACATTCTTTGTTCAAATACAACTTACATTCATACATATTATTATATTTTTATAACTATCGATGTTATTACAAATTATAAATATTTATCTTAATAATTCACAAATTACATTCTAATTTTAAACACTCGCATCAAATAACGCTCGTCAAAAGAAAGTCGCCTTACTGTCTTCTGCGTATATCGCGACCACTCGGAGTTTCGTTTGCAAATAATCATTTCGTTATATTGTAGGAGAAAATCCCACATTTTTACCAAGCTAAATATTACATATAAATTAATGGAATGTATTATACATTGACGACATACTGTTAAGCTTCTTGTATTATCAAAAAAATACTCTAAAAATTAAAAAAAATCGGATAATTGTTTGCCTTTAAAGCCGTTTTTAGATCTCTGGTCTAATTGACACAATAGTTTTACGAAGTTTTTGCATGCTATATAGAAGTAAATCTATACTAATATTATAAAGAGTTAAAGTTTGTGAGTTTGTGACGTTGTAGGGGGTATTCTCAGAAGTACTAAACCGATTTTTAAAACTCTTTTACCAATAGAAAGCCACGTTATTTGTGAATGTCTTAGGTTATATATCATCACGCTAAGACCAATAGGGGCGGAGCAATAATGAAGAATGTTTTAAAATCTGATTTTCTTTCCCTTTGAGTGCTTGCGTGTTAGCCCAAAACATATATAGAAATAACTATTTCACGCGTACGAAATCGTGGGCAGAAGCTATTAATTCATTACGTTATTATTATAATATTATAAAGAGGTAAAGTTTGTGAGGCTGTAGGGGGTAATATCTGGGGAGTCGGAGAAAAAATTGTCGAACGAAAACGTTTCTTACGAACGCTGCCTTAACGATGAGAGATATATGATTGAGCTCTAGAAAAAAGTTGTAGCTTGATAATGCCTATTACCACATGGGCATGGGTCAGCTAGTATATAATAATTTTCCGAAAGAGTGGAAATTATTTATACAAGAATAGTAAGCTGGCAGACAGAACATTTTATTAAATATTATCTAGAGTTATCATGTGGTCTTTACACACAGGTTTAGTTATATAATTAACTAAACTTAACTCAATATTGTATTACATTTAATTTCTTATTTTTATTAAGTAGCTTAGTAATTTGTTTATATTTTTAAAATGCACACTTGCGGTGTTATTACTAGAAAGCTAAATACGTATTGAATACTTGCTTTAAAAAGGCTTCGTATTAAATGCACTGCGGGCGCTGAATGTTAGCCATCTCGCTCTTTTGTCTCGCTTTGGTTACGTTAGGTTAGATTTGCGAAAAAGGACAGCGCGAACTTGCCTTAATATGAATCCTTTTTAAAGCAAGTGTTCAAAGCGTATTTATCTTCTTTTGTAATAACACCGTTGTTGTCTTATGAATAAATATATAAATGAACGAATGAACTAATGCGTACAACAAACTAACTTACAAGAACCACATTCCTAAGCAGGCATTTGGCTGAAATTCCCACGATAGGTGGAGACCTGGCCAAACGAATCGACGAAGAACTGTACATGTGGAGCCTAATGACATTAGGATTACTTGGAGTGAGCTGAAAACCAAAACCCACCAAGGACGTAGAATTTCAAGGGAGAGAAAATTTTTAAATCAGTAGAATAAATATAGAACATCAAGTGTTAATTAGAACGATACAGTACAGACCATAATTAACGGAGATTAAATACGCAATTCCGTTGAAACAGCTAAACCATTTCCACGAGAAAGAAATCGCGGTCACCAGTTCATTTATTTATATTAAGTGCTATAATAAACCTAATATACTTGTTGTCGAAAGCTTCTAATTGAAATAAATGTGTTTCTTACTTGATGAGATGTTCGTAACCGTCGATGGAGTATTATAAAAACAAGGTATTCCTGAAAATTCGCTGAGATTGCCTTAAGATAATATGGATGAATTGAGAAATTCAAATATTTAACTTTAAGATACTACAGTCCCTGACCATATTATTAGACGCAACATAAGATCTTATATAAAACGTTAATTATCAGTTGATACTGTACAGATGTATTGTTTTTATGAGATACAATGTATATTTACTATATTATTAATAACGTAAGTATCTGTAAAACTAATAAAACATCGTCATTATAGAAAAATATGTATTTATTGACTCTCGAACAAAAATGAAGAAAATGTAATAAAAAGTTAATATTTTGTTGATCCACCTTTGGCTGCTATGAGAGCTTTAATTCTGCGCGGCATGCTATTTATGCAAGACTGTACTGTATTCTACATTTGAGGATGATGATTCCAAACATGAATAATCTTTTCTAAGAGCTGAGTTTTGTTTGTAATCACCTCTTTAGTCACTTCTCTTTTCATGTATAAATTCATTCAAATTTCAATTCAAATTCATCTCCTGAATAAAAGTTCATTAAATAAATACTAATCAACCTTTAAATATAACACAACAGTTAATAAACTTCATCGAACCCATGTATTTTGTAAAAAAAAACAACGTTGCGCCTAATAATTTGGCCAGGGTCTGTATATGCCCTTGTCATCCTGTCATGAAATCCTGACTAATATTATAAAAATGCGAATGTCAGTTTATTTGTTATGGTTATAAAAAAAATTAATTCTAAAACAACAACAAAAGAAAATAAATTGCACGCCAAAAGTAATGACATTTTTTTCTTTCACACGTAAGGTATTATCTAAGGTTTTATTATGGTTTTGGAAACGCATACACTACGGGTTTTGAATAACATTAAGTAGAATTGGAATGTACGATGTATGTCATTGTATTTATGTATAATTAGAAACATTATGTATTTTATGGTTAACTACTTTCCATAATGATGAAATTTTGCATACAAGTTGTCAAGCATGCAGAAAAAAAAACATGATACATTTCATCAATAAAAAAAGCTAAGCTAACACTAGTTACATATATTTGCGTATTAGCTTTGCTTTGCTCGCGTTCATGTACATTTAACCATACCTTAGGAACAGTACTTTTTCGTAGGGGAAATTTATTATATTCGTCTTCTGTACTCCTTCCTGGTCAAGGTGTATGCAAAATGTTATGCTGATAGGTTGAGTGGTTAAAGACTGACAGCGTGACAAACAAACAAATTCATATTCACATAAATTAGATCACTTAGATACCAATGTCGATATCCATAAAATCGGCGATGCAGTTACAGCACACTCTGAAAGAGCCCTAACGATCTGGGTACCTCTTTTAATATTTGGGCAAACTTCGCAACGTGTAGTGGTCGAATTCGATTATAATTCGTGTTTATTTTTTAAATTTTTATTTTTTTTATTTATAACACTAAAGCTCATCAATATCGACTGACAAAAAATAATCGGCTGAGAAATATAAATGATAGATGTACTTAACTGTTTTCCTACTGCCTACTTATATATAAAATAGCAGGCCTGACCTACCTTGATAATAATAAATATCCTAAAATTCAACCGCAGCGCCACCTACCGACTCCAATTGTACCGATTTCAATCTAAGCTATTCTTGGTATGAATCTAGATGTGAACACACACAAAATTTTATGAAAATCTGTCCAGTCGTTTGGAAAGAGTTCAGTCACAGACATGGACAGAACAATATATATATAAAGATTATTGTTAAAGATCTCGTCTTATCAATCAACGTTCTCAAGCCATGGACATTTTTCTATAAATCCTCACTAACATAAAAACGACAATCAAATAGCCAACTGGACAAATCACCACAAAATAAGTAGAAAAATCTTATTTCAAGCCCCAGTTCATCATATGAATCTATTTCGAACACTATTACATTTGAATAAGAACTACTTTCCTCCATAGCCTTGTGCTCATTGAAAGAGGACTTAGCTTGAAGATTCTGAACACAAGTGAATAGGTTGTGAGAAATATTGCCGGGTAAATGTGAGTAGACAGCTCTGTTCCTTGTTTGCTATAAGTATCGTAGGGTTGGTAAGACTTCCTTATGTCTGAGATTAGTTATTTTTACCGGGTATACTTGCATTATGGACTTGCTAGAAGCTATATAAGATTTTAAAAAACTCGTATGTACCCGGCTTTTGATTTGGCACGTTGGCTAGAAGACAGTTAAGTTCGGTTTCGTATAACGTTATCTTTTTTGTTATATCATAGGATGCAAACGGACAAGTGGGTCACCTGATGTGACCATAGACACTTGCAATACCAGGGGAGTCGCAAATGCGTTGCTAACCGGTCTTAGGGCAGAGGGGAAATAAGGGAAGGGGTTGGTGACGCTCTCACTGACCGAACGAAAATGCAAGCACTGTTACTTCACGTCGGTTTTCTGTGAGAAGGTGGTACTACCCCGGGCGAGCTGGCCCATTCATGCTGAAACCAATAATAGCTTCAGCATAGATCTACCACCTACAGAATCTTATCTTATCTTGTATTTGTCTATCATAGACAATAGACAACATAGTAGATAGTGCGTAGACTAAAAATACTAGGAAAACGGAATTGAGGAAATTTGCATATAAGTATGTGAAAGAAATAGACATACCAAAAATTGTAAATAAGTATCGGATTAAGTCCGGGAGGAAAACGGGTCTTAAAATATATATATGTAGAAGTTGTATGTAAGGTTTTGAATCCATCAGACGTATCGACGTATATATGTCTGTATTATTAGCATAGCCCGATTCTGTATGAGGTACAGTTTTTAATATGTTATACTGCAATATCTTGACATTAATTCTAGAATTCATAATAATAAATAACATAAACATGGAGACAATTCAAATGCTATAAATGAATACCCCACCCCATTCTATATACATTTTTTACAATCTTTAGAATTTTGAAATATAGTGTTCTTATCCATAACTGATTTGAGCGATCGGCCTAACCATAAACTTAAATATGTTTCTATTCCGTAACTATAATGAAGTATCAATATTTTTCTATAATCGGTTTCTTATTAAGTAAATAAGTTACACTTGACAATGAGCGAAATCCAATTTTAATCTTTCATATAACATGTTTACATTTTTTTTTAATTTCTAGTTTGTATACACCGAGAACGTAGCTCAAATTTTTCCATCCATGAGGTTTTACTAGTTTTTTTTATCATCTTCATATTTTACATGTACAAAATTTGAATATCTTAAAACGTATAATATTAGGATCGGATAAAATTAGATTTAGCTCAGTTTCTAATGTAACGGCTAAGATATTTTTCATTGTCTGGCAGATTTGAAGCGATGACGGCTCGGTTCATAGCATATTAGAATACTGCATCAATCGACGTAGGTTCGGATCCTTGTAACTGAATGAAATCATTTTAAGCTTATTCTAAGACTTCCTGGGTAACTAACACCCTCACGTTGAAAACCTGTCGCCCAGTACCTGTTGGTGTGTTCCGGCAACTGGAAAGCCAATCTCCTCTAGGCTTAGCGTGTTTACCATGTTATACCAAATCTTCACTTAACATCAGATCCTTTTTATAGGTGGTAAAGCCACGCTGAAGCTACTACTGGTTTCAGCATGAATGGGTCGGCTCGCCCGGGGTACTACCACCCGACTTACAGAAAACCGACGTGAAGTAACAGTGTTTGCATTGTTGCGCTTCGTTTGGTCAGTGAGAGCGCCGGATACCCAACTCCCGTCCTCCCTCCCCACTACTCCTTCTCCCAAACACAGGCTGGCACACTCTTCTGGTGTTGCAAGGGTCTATGGGCGGTGGTGATTACTTAACATCAGGCGATACAACTGTTCGTTTGCCTCCGATAATATACAAAAAACGTGAGTTTTTTTTTAAATTGTAGCACGGCAAAATGATTGCACTGTGGCTGATGGTAAGCACAGTACAATCCAAAAACAATGGCGACCACCGAGTGACACACTATCCATCGCCGGTTGCCGCTGTCATGCCGGCCTGCGAAAAGTTGGATATGCACAGGCTGATCCTGAAACGCGCCCCCCAGAAGCGAATCACTATGACGGGCTTTTTCGCCATATATATGGTGGTTGCGACCCAGTCAGTCTGTAAAACCCTACCACCCGGCAACTGCTGATTGTGGTCAGACGGCTAACACCTATAAAGAATAAAAAAGACAGAGAGAGTTATATCATGGTATAAAAAGTGGAGGAAGCCGTGAAAATAAAAGAAATATCATGGTCATTAAAAATACTTTATTGTCCCATAAATATATTTAGGATCACAAACACGTAAGCTCATGCTTTAGTTAACCTTCATTTAACTATTACTACTAAGAAACTTACAAACGATTTTTATTTTAGTTTTGTATATATATTTAGAATTCTCTAGTCTAATATTTTAAATATAAACGTCAGTTTACGATCACAATATTGCATTGTACCTTGTTACATTATACAAGGGAGAAAATAATCTATTACAAATTAATTATTGTACCTTATAATTTTATTTTTGCATTACAAATTATTAACTATTATATCACTGGAAGAAATACTAGCGTTTGCGATACAAATATAGCCTAGTTCACGAGTTAGGCCAAATCCTATCTAACATAAAATAAAATTGAACAATTTAAATATTCAACTAACCATAAGGTAAACAATGAAGCTGTTCTTGATAAACTACGCACTATAGATTTCAGTCAGTTATTGAATTCTCAAGACGCAAATTGGGCCGCTAGTAACTTAGTCAATATATTAAATAATTTGATTCTCAACAATACACTTAAAATTCTGTTTCCTAGGAATATAAGATGTATAAAGCCGTGGATAACACCCGGTCTAGTACGCTGTATAAAAAATCGTGACCGTATGCATTTAAAATGTAAAGAAGACCCTAAAAATATTATCCTACATACTACTTACCACCGATACAAAAATTTTTGAAATAATTTATTAAAAAGGCTCAAACGAAATTTCGAGAAAAATGAACTTAAAAAATATGCTTCAAATCCAAAATTAAAATGGAAAATAATTAACAAAATTACTAACCGAAAGAACAAAATAAATTCAGCTTCTGACCTTCTTAAAATATCAAATACATACATCGGCTTATTCTAAACACAAAATTATTACTTTAATCATTAACTACGATGTATAATTTCTTAAGTAAACACAACTTGCATAGTACACATTAATTAAAAGTGAAGACATTATCATGTTATAACATAAACTGAATTAAAACGAAAAATTATGTATGTTAGCAATTCTTATACCTGATTAAATATTTAAATTTTGATAATGTTATACCAAATATATCTAAGTTGTTGTATTTATTATATAAGTTACTTATTCTGGACACTGGAGAATTTTTACCTAAAACAGTTTTTCTAAAAGGTTTATTTATTTAATAGGTTTACAATAATTGTTACATCGGCTTATTCTAAACACAAAATTATTACTTTAATCATTAACTACGATGTATAATTTCTTAAGTAAACACAACATGCATAGTACACATTAATTAAAAGTGAAGACATTATCATATTGTAAACCTATTAAATAAATAAATAAATAGTAATTTCGCTGTAAATGTAATTGTAATGTAATGTAATTTTTCTGTTCATTTTAGGTAAATCTGTAAACTTTTATTATCTCATTTTATTACTTAGATCCTGAGGATAGTTACACGCTAAGGACATCATACTATGGTATGTAGAAATAAAGTACTTAATACACAAGATATACAGTCTGAATGTACGCTAAGAGAGAATAAAGTAATAGTGAGTAATGGGCCATACAGAACGGGTTATCTGGGACCAAGAGCGAATTGGCTGCCCGACGAATATTGTCGGGAATTGACGAACAGTAAATGCCTATGTCGAAATGGTAATGGCATAATACTCCGCCGATGCGTTTTCGGCTTCCAATACTAGACCACTTGTCCATGGATTTGATTAAGCTTTTGTGTAGACAATGATTCGACTACTCCGGTTCTTGGTTATTATGCAGAAGTGGATCAGAAATAATACCACGGGAGCAGGGATTCTGACTTGCCACAAAACCTCCCTCGAAAGTTCTAACAAAAACGGCCACCATCTTGTTCATTGAAATGATTGCAAGGAACTTGTAATAGCTTTACCTACTCGTCAATGGCAGTAATAATATACTAAATTATTGGTGGCCAAAACAAAAAAATGAAAAAAAAAAAATATCATTGGGTTATAAAATCCTCTAACAAAAGAAAGATTCTAGGTTCACAATATTAAGAAAACTTAATTAGACTTATTACTATCTTACAATAAAAAAACAATAAAAATGAAATGGTTATTTATGTATGTATATACATATGTATGGGTATTCTTATTTTTTTTTTATTGTAGCACGGCAAAATGTCTGCACTGTGTCTGATCGTAAGCACGGTATAATCCAAAAACAATGGCGACCACCGAGTGACACATTATCCATCTCCGGTCGCCGGTGTCATGCCGGCCTTCAAAAAGCTGGATATGCACAGACTGATCTCGAAACGCGCCCCGCAGAAGCGAATCACTATGACGGGCTTTTTCGCCATATACATGGTGGTTGCGATCCAGTCAGGCTGTAAAACTCTACCACCCCGCTTTCGCCATTGCCTCGTTCGTTATTCGGCAGGGTGCACCACGTGCAGGTGAGGTTGCCTTGGATGTTTCAAGTCTTATGATGTTATTCGACACCCCTTATTAGTCTTCAGTATATATATATATACTTTTTTTATTAAAACGAAAATTAAACATGGATAAAATTAAACTTAAAATAACTACTTCATTACATAGTATAAAACAAAGTCCCCTACCGCGTCTGTCTGTTCGCGATAAACTCAAAAACTACCAAAAGGATTTGCATGCGGTTTTCACCGATAGATAGAGTGATTCATGAGGAAGATTTTAGTATATAATTTGTCAAGGATTTTTTTATAATCAGAGCGGGACAACGTCTGCCGGGCCCGCTAGTTATATATAAACAAAACCCTGAAGCACTTTATCTACAATTTGTAAGTTCTTAATAAAATGTACACAAAAGCTTATTGTTGCCCTTAATTTATTTGTTACTTTATTTTCCCTTTTTAACCGACTTCAAAAAACGAGGAGGTTATCAATTCGTCTGTATTTTTTTTTTATGTTTGTTTCCTCATAACTTTGGACTGGGTGAACCGATTTTGATTATTCTTTTTTTATTTGAAAGCTGGTACTTCCAGTGTGGTCCCATTTCAATTTAGTACAGTTCCGACAACGGCATCCAGTGCAAAACCGTATAAGTTTTAAATTTGCATTAAGTATGTACACGACAAATAGACGAATAACTCAATATTACGCTAACCGATTTCGATGATTCATTTTTTATTGAAAAGGATGTACTTCAAGGGTAGTTTGATGAGAGTTTGGTTAGGTTCTGATTATGGGATCCGTGACAAAGTAAGAAAACTTTCAAGAAACGAGCCTACTCCTTTCTTAAGGGCCGGCAACGCATCTGTGTTTCCTCTCGTGTCGCAATTGTCCATGGGCGGCCGTGATCACTTACCATCAGGTGACCCGTATGTTCGTTTGCCACCAATATTATAAAAAAAACTCTTCAATTCTTAGGAGCCTATTGTGCTTATGTTCGTTGCTGTGTTGCAACATGACGCAAGCATTGTAATTACATTACTTAAGGTGTATAATGTGTGAAGCGATGGTAGCCGAGTTGGTGGTAGAAACTATCGCGGATTACTGAAAAGGTTGCGTTCGTACCAAACGTTACTTATTGTACAACCAATTGAAACCATATCGCATACCATACCGATAGATACTATACCGCAAAAATGCGCATATTTTAATATACTTAAGGCGGAACGGAGTTCGCGGGCACTGCTAGTAAAATATATTTATGTACACTAAAAATGGAAAAATAAAGTAAATTTTCAAAAAAAAGTATTAACCGACTTCAATATCAGTCAAGAACCCATAAGGCACTAAAAAGCGGAAAATAAATAGTTTATCAAATTAACCAAATTAAATAAAACATATGAATATGTGTGCTACCTAGAGATGTATTGGAAGTCGGTGCCAACCAAACCGAAAATCATGTCATCTACAGGTACAAAGTTTAAGTCCACTGTCGCGTCTCTGTAATACAAAAATTTTGGTTGGTACCGACTTCCAGTACATCTCTAGGTAGCACACATATTCATATGTTTTATTTAATTTGGTTAATTTGATAAACTATTTATTTTCCGCTTTTTAGTACCTTATGGGTTCTTGACTGATATTGAAGTCGGTTAATACTTTTTTTTGAAAATTTACTTTATCTACAATTTGTTCACATAATTTTATAAAATTGTCTCTGGTATTTTTTCTACTTATTAAATTTTTGAGTTCATTTTTGCATTTTTGTTTCCAAGTTCCACTTCTAATTCAGTCCTAATTTAAAAAAATATTGGGCGTTCTGTTAAAACGTGAAGGACATTTTGTTTTGTAACGTAACTCCCGAGTGACAACCCTGCAGTGGTACCACAGTGAATATACAATAAACATTCAAATGATATTTCAAAAGTGGCAGGAACGTCTCTCAGGTAATATCCTAACGTGTTTTGTTGGCATTGCTAAAATTTACTTTCCCGGAATGAGTTTTCTTGACTCTCTATAAGATGCTTATATCAAATACGTTACCTATCTGAGTATCGGAAAATATGGTAAACATTTCTATTTATGTATAAAAAGAAATTTCTTATATCTTTATTCACTAATAAACCCTTTGATATTTTTTTTACAAATTTTTTATTTTTCTTTATATAAATATGACAGAGATTTGCCATTTGATAATTTTTTTTTTATTTCTTCAACACTTTGTGTCTCTATCTTAAGAAAGTATCACGTTAGCTTCATTTAAATATAAAGTTACTTTAATCTCAAGAAACTAAAATATTTATAAGAACCACTCGTTCAGCGTTGTATGTTTTCTAACAGAGCAAAATTGGAGCAAGCGGTTTGGTGTTAATTATTGCACAAGATGAAAAATATTGTTAAAATAAAATAAAAGAATATGAAACGACGTCGCGAATATAGTCCGGGCAATTTAGACATTCGAAGTTACCTAAATTCCCACCAAGCTGAAAATCGGTAAGATTGTTTAAAATATCATTAAAAACAAAATTTGAAAGTAAAAAAGATTTTTTGTAAGAAAAAATTTTTATTCAAGGTCAAAGGTAAAAAAAATGAGTTTTTCGCGATTTTCAGCAAAACGGTAAGTTTTATCATAAAAATACGTCAGGCAAAAATTGTACATCATAAAATTATCTACAAAAAATTTATTAAAATAATATATAAAATAAAATATATTTTTTTACTGATTGGGTATGAAAGTAAGTATACACGCTTCTGATGACAAAAATGCAATTTTTAAATTTTTTGACGGTCTCTCTGTCTGTTTGTTCCGGATAATCTCTGAAACGGCCGGACCGGTTTTGACGGAAATTTCACTGACAGATAGCTGACATCATAACAAGTAATTTAGTATATTTTAATTTAGACTAGCTGTTAACCGTGGCATCGCTCGCAGTGCTATCTCCAAAACGGTTGGACCGATTTTCACTAGACTTTAACTGGCAGATAGCTGACCTTACAGGAAGTAATTTAAGTTATTTTAGACTAGCTGTTACCACGACTTTGTCTTCATGAAATTGAGCAAAAATACATATGTTGTTCACTGTAAATATGTGCGTAAGACATGCATTGTACTGGACTCCAAGAATAAATATAATTGAAATTCATATATCGGTATCTATGTATGTAATTTGAATTATATTGTCTTATTGGTCATTTTGGCGGCCATTTTGTTTTATTGATTGTGCTTTCGTCTACATAACTTTGTAAACATAGTTACATATAAGAATTGTTATCAACCACCTCCGGTGCCGCTGCATCATATTCAAGAGACGAGACTACAACACGACCAGAACATTGACATTAGCGCCACCATATAATAGATATACATAGACACTAGCGCCAACGTTATTAAATTTACGTCAATTATTTTGCAGAATTATGAATAAATAGTATATTCTTTGACTTCATAGTTCCGGCTTATGAAAGGCAAGATGTCGCTGAATTATATGTCGAAACACATTAGTAAACACATTAGAGATACATAAATAAGAATAATTATATAAAGTTGTTGTATAGCTTAAATAACATTAATTTGTTCATACTTTATTATTGTTGTGTTACTTAAATTATTTTATGGAATTATGTGTAAATAGTAATCGCTTTGACTTGCATAGATCGGTCTTTAAAAGGCAAGATGTCGGTGATATCTACGCATTATTATGTACAAAGTATTGTAAGGCGAGGCTCTGCTCAAATGAATAGTGACAGTATCTAAGAATTGTTTATTGGCATTCTTGATTGCATCGACACTATACGTGATTAATGGAACATTATTTAAATACAATTTTTTTAAAACGCGTGCGGAGCTGCGGGTATAGCTAGTATAATTAATAAGAGCATAGCAGTATATGCAGCAAACTTTACATATAATTTATTATTGCAGGCGTAGTAGAAACCAAGGTCCTTCGAAAACTCTACAAATCGAAAGAAACCATTATTCCCATCCCTTCAAGTCTTAATACTTATAATTCTTTAGATTTAAACCCTCCACAATTCGAAACCGCCAATATTTCCCTATTAGGTATTTTAATATGTTTCTTTTCAACCAGTGAAAAAATTATGGTACTAAGTTTAAGAATAGTTCCAATAATATAAACTACTTTCCTTGTTAGAAGTAATTTTTCCTCTAAATATTAATTACCTATCAAATTTTATCTCATGTTGATGTAGATATCATCTATCCCTCGGAAATAATGCTTTTTCCAGGAGAAAAGGTACCCTATATCGATTCCTGTACTCCTTTTTTTTTAACGTGGAGAAATCCCTTATAAATACGCCACCCTCCCGGGGGAGAGGGTGGGTTATGTCCGACTCACACAGACTAAAACCCCACGGTGTACCGACAGACCGTTTTGTGGGGCGGCAAGGGATCGTTCAAGCTAATCAACCTTGTAGAGCCGCCCCCACGGTCCGTCCGGCGGAAGGTGGCCACCGGGCTCCTATCTATAGAGGAACAGACCGGGTACACACCGGCTGTCCCCCCTCGTACGCCGAACCTGTGCAATGTGGAGATGGCCCCCCGGCCCATCCCCTCAGGTCCGGCTACGGTGGCGACAGGAGTTGGGCAAAGTGCCACCTCCTCCCGCCTGTCCTCCTTTGGCGGAGAGGGCCACTTTGAGGGTCTGTCTCGCGGGCCCTCTCCGCATCCTCCTTCTGCGAGATGACCTCCTCCGGAGCATGGCCGAAACCACGCTCGGCAGCGATAAGTCCGTTCCCACCGCCGCTGCCAGAATGCGGCGCTGCACCCCCACGCAGCACACTCAGACAAAGTGTGCTGCACGGTATCTTCGACAGCGCCGCACTTAATCTTCCGGGTAAAGAAACATCAGGTTGGATTCCCATATTATTTAAATATATGGGTGTGTTCTCCATTCCTGATAACTAAATAATGTAGGAAACAATCTATTTTAGAGTTGATCTATAAAACGTATTATTTGAACCATTCCTAACCTATTAAAACTTCATTGCAAATGTAGAAAACTCCCAATAGCAATGAAATCTTTGGCGGTCATTATCACACACGGTGATCTAGTTTCAAGCCAAGATTGGCTTGTACTATGACAACCTAATCCACAATATACATAATATTAAGAATTGCGAAGAAACTAAGACACCTTTTATATGAATAAAAAGTTTTCTTCGAAACCAGGGATTATTTTTTATATATAAAAACTTAACTTAACTTTAACGAAACACATCTTAGCCCTTACATAATTTGTCCCTCGACCTCCCGTCCTATCTTGTTACGTTATACCCCTTTCTTCCTATCATCTCTTTCGCTCACACTCTTAACGCATTTATAACGTTATCTCTTTCACATCATATCACTCTATACCAAAGAACCCCCCCAGCCGATCCAGCAATTCACGGTCCGAGCCCCGCAAAATGGGGCCCAAACCGCCTGCGCCCGTCCAGGGTGAGGCCCAGATATTTCATCCGCCCCAATGCCGACCCCTGTGGAACCCCCCGCCCTGTGGTCCGTCGGACCATCCGCTCGTCACCATCCACATAGGCGACCTCCCTACCCTCGAGGTACGCCTCCAGCACCCGCCGCAGGTACGGGGGCACTCCGAAATATCGGAGCGCCTCCCGTATGACCCCATGCGGCAGGGTGTTGAAGGCGTTGGCGATGTCAAGTGACACCGCCAAAACCTTCTCCCCCTGGGAGGTCGCCTCTGCAGACAGCGACTTCAGGAGACACAGGGCGTCCACAGTGGAACGCCCTGTCCGGAAGACATACTGCGCGTCCGACAGATTCGGCCCCACTCCCTCTAGGTGCTGGACGACCCAGTAGGAGATAACCCTCTCCAACACCTTTCCGGCGTCGTCCAGCAGGACGAGGGGCCGATACGCGGACGCGCAGTCCAGAGGGCGGCCCGCCTTTTCCATGAGGTAAAGCCGCTCAAGCTTCCAGGGCTTCGGGAACTGTCCGACCGTAAGACACCGGCCGAACAGCTCCCGAAGCCACCCCCCTAGGTGGCCCAAGGCAAAGCCGAGCACCCGACCCGGGACCCCATCAGGACAGGGCGCTCTTCGCCGGTTGAGGAGGCGTTCCACGGCTCTCCCCATCTCCTACTTCCTGTACTCCTGGTAGTGTGCAAAATTTCATAACGACCTGATGAGTAGGTAAAATGTGAAAGTGTAGTAAACAAACTCACGTTCTCATTTATAATATTAGTTAGGCCTAGCTTCTGCCAGCGACCTCGTCCCCGTGGAATACTTAGTGGGCTAACGCTAATACGCAGCGGATCCTCTCAAAAAGAAAAAAAAAACGATTTTGTAACATTCTACATTGGTGCACCGCTCCTATTGCACTTCGCGTGATGATATATAACCTATAGCCTTTCTTGATAAATTAGCTATATAACACTGAAAGAATTTTTCAAATTGAAGCAATAGTTAGATTCGAGAGTAGACCGGATTATAGAGTAGACCAATTTTATTGAAACAAAGACTAACTTACTCTCGAGGATATGCTTTATGATTTTCATTGTGTGGTTTTATTGTGAACCCTGTACTTTATCAGTTCATACAAACAGAAAGACAGATAGACAGACAGACATTTCTAAAAATAATTGTAACGTATTTTATTACTTATTCCCAGACAGCTGAAGCAATTTTTATTACAAAAATCGAAAAGTATAGATAACGTATTTTTACATTATTACATTATATTACCTAGGTAATTTATTACATTACATTATTTACATTCTTATTATATGTAATGGAAGAAGATAGATGTAACCCACAACTAGGTAAATTAAAATCTCAACCTTTCCAACTTGGAACCAGTGTAAATCGATTCTTTCTAATCCCCCTTGCAATTCGTATTACCGAAATACTGCGATATATATCTAAAAGTAGGAATGCCCAAATTTGAACTACTGGCGACCCGCTCCAATAATATTATCGGCTCTGAAATGTTCTCAGTATGTGTAATGCAGGATTGACGTCTAGGTAGGTGTAGGTTATTCTGATCTAATTGCGGATCAAATAAACTTTAGTTGCTTAATCATCTCATGTTCTTTTAGTTACTTTCCTATTAAAAAAATCTATGAATAATACTATATCGACAAATGTTTCTCAAGATCGACTCAAATGCATTCACGATCAATCGACCGATTGAGTATCCCTGTCTAAAAGCATTTAACACTTAGTAATTACAATATTATTCTATAATTTTGAAAAATATATCGCAAACCTCATTCCATTCCTTATATACGTAAAAATTACAGCCTTAGGTTAAAAAAAATAAATAAAAAGGTTAGTATTAAAATTAAAATGTCTGGACAATTCATCTCCCGGGGCAGAGACAGATGAAAAATTAAGATGTGTATTCCTGTCGTAAATATTTTTGTATGCAAATTTGAACTCAATGCTGCTCTCGATTTTCTTATTTAACATATTGACTGCTCTATAAAAAAAACGGCATACTGCTACGCTCGTGTAATCGATAGAACTATTGTACCGTTTTGGTAAATCTTTTCAAACATTACATGGTTTGTGCCAATGAACCATAAATATATATAATCTACTGCATTTATCATACATATTTTGTTGTTTTAAATTAAGTTGTTATTACATTTCTAGAACTTTTATCGACTCTGATATTTAAAGTCGCAGGCGGTCGCTGGTCTACATATATGAAAATCTAGTGCCATAATGTTTGTCCACGATAAACTTCGAAAATAGTTAACCAATCTTCATGAAACGTTGGCATTTATGTACAATTTGGTCTCTTTTGAGAGATATGATAATTTATATTTGGATGAGTAGTCTCACTATTTTTAATTACAATTAAATGATTGTCGATGTCAATTATTGTTATTAATTGTTAGTTTCATCAGTCTCGAATAGATGGCGCTTTAAATTAGTCTGTTGACAGAAAACTGTAGGAGCGACTGTTATAGATACCTCAAGATGGCGCAACGTTTTAATTTTTAATTTATTTTTCAACTCCTCCGGTTTATTTTATGGTGTATATTCAATTGTACATTTTTGAATGGTGGTAGAGCCACGCTGGAATTATTACTGGTTTCAGCATGAATGGGTCGGCTCGTCCGGGGTACTACCTCTCATAGAAAACCGACGTAAACCGACTTTTTTTTGCTCCTACCCTAAGATAAACAAGCTGTGTCGAAAATAGTGTCGTCTTTAAATTCTTATTAAAAATAATATAAAAGCGTAAATTTCGTTAAAAATCAAGTGTTTATGTTTGAAAATAGTGGTGAACTGTGTATAAACATAAATCAGTTCAAATAGCTGTGTAGTTAAGTGCCAAAAAGTGAAAAACGAATTAACGACTTTTTTTACATGCCAGTTTCGCTATTTCCACAAAAATGTTGTGCTTCCAATGTGAAAACGACAACAACGATGATAATTTGGTGCAATGTGATGGATGCAAGCGTAATATCTGTTTGCAATGCAGTAATCTGACAAGTAGTGAGATGCGCGTAATGGGTTTGAAGGGGAAGCGTACTCTGCTATATTTATGTCCGTCATGTCGTGAGGCTTTATTTCAAGTGCCGAAACTCATAAAATCCTATGATGGGTTGCGAGCAGAACTCGATGATATGAAAAAGCAACTTCAAAATGTATCGAACAGGCCTGCTCAAGCGCCGACAGCCGTAGCTGCCGCATCGCCGCTTGCAGCCGGGTCGACCCCTGATACCAGTGCATTATTAGATGAAATCTTGGAGCGCGAGCGCAGAGCCAAAAATGTGATTCTGGTTGGAATAAAGGAATGTACCTCAGAGGATGCCATTGAACGAAAGTCTCATGACGAATCATGTGTGAAGAAGATATTGCTAGACATAGATAGTAACTGTGACTACAAGGAAAAAGTGACACTAGTGCAACGGCTAGGACGCCGTGAAAGTGGCAAGCAGCGACCTTTAAAAGTGGTGTTTATGTCACGTATTGATGTGGTCAGGGTACTAAGGAACAAATGTAAGGCGAGTAAGGAGGTAAGGCTTTATGATGATAAGACACCGATGCAGCGAGAAGAGCTCAACAGACTTCGCGATAGATTAAAAATTAGAATTGAAAATGGAGAAGCAAACCTTACAATAAAATATTTCAAGGGCCATCCCAAAATAGTCAACCAAAAAAACTAAACTTTGATTGTAGAAATCCATACACTGACATCCACAATCGCCTTTAATTCGTCATTGTCGACCAAAGTCTTCGGACGACTGTGAGGTTCATTTTTCAGGTCGAAATTCCCAGAACGGAAGTGAACAAACCGATACCAGGTGGTGCGTTGGTTTGTAGTGTTAGCTCCGTAAACGTCGTTGATGTTGCGTGCCGCTTGTGCCGCGTTGCTGCCACGACGGTACTCTTCTTCTTCTTCCTAGCGTTTTCCCGGCCTGGTACCAGGGTCCGCTTTCTTACTATGCTTCCTCCACTTTGCCCGATCTTCGGCATCCTTCTGAGTGAGGTTATTTTCCTTTAAGTCCGCCTTTACCACGTCCAACCAGCGTTTCTTGGGCCTGCCACGAGACCTTGGGCCCTGTACAGCTATGTTGAGGCATCTATTTCCGACGTAGTCTGGAGGCTTGCGACTTATGTGGCCGTACCAGCGAAGTCGACTCTCCTGCAGCTTGTCTGCGATGTCACGGACTCCAAGGCTACCACGGATGTGTTCGTTACGAATGCGATCTAATCGCGTAACGCCACACATCCATCGTAGCATCTTCATCTCGGTGACGTGTAGCTGCTGGACATGTCTAGCTAGGACCGGCCACGTTTCGCTGCCATACAACAAGACCGGTCGGATGATGCACTTGTACACCAGACCTTTTAACTTCACGGGTATCCTTTGATCACATAAAACGCCGGTGACCTCTCGCCATTTCGCCCAAGCGGCACCTACTCGAGATTGGACATCGTGATCGATTGACCCGGACTCGTGTATCACAGACCCTAGGTATTTGAAGCTGCTGGTCTTCGCGACGCTTTCGTTACCTATTTTTAAGGGGTCGGAGTCCGTGCTAGTACAAGCCATGTACTCGGTCTTCGCAACGTTGAGTATTAGACCACCGTTCTCCAGCGCCTCATTCCACTGGTTTACCTTGTCCTCCAGTCTCTGCTTATTCTCGTCTGTCAGCGCAATGTCATCGGCATAAATCATTAGCCACGGGGATGGTTCGTGGACCTTTGCCGAGACTACGTCAAGCACTATGCTGAACAGAAAAGGGCTTAGAGCTGAGCCCTGGTGGACGCCAACTGTGATTGGGAATGAATGAGTGACTCCAACGGCAGTCCTCACTACAGATTTCGGGTTGTGGTACATATCTCGGATGATGTCAATATAGGTTTGTGGCACGTTTTTCTCCTTCAAAGCCCACCAAATTACTAGACGCGGTACGCAGTCGAAGGCCTTTTGCAAGTCGAGAAAAGCCATGTGCAATGGCTTATCTCTCTCCCTGTATACTTCGGCCAGCATTCTAAGGGCAAAGATGGGATCTATGGTGCCATAGCCAGGACGAAACCCATACTGACACTCCGAGACGAAGCACTCTTGCCGGAGCCTGGCATCAATTACGCGTTCGAAGAGCTTCATGGTATGATACATGATCTTAATCCCTCGGTAGTTACAACAATCCTGTACACTGCCTTTACCTTTGTAGATTGGAGTGATGATGCTAGATCTCCAAAAGTCAAGCACACTGCGACTAGTGAGTATGCGGTTAAAAAGGTCAGTGAGTATAGTCACACCATAAGGCCTCATCGATTTCCACGCTTCAATCGGTAAGTCATCAGGACCCACGGCTTTTCGAGTTTTCATGCTGCGCAGTACCTCGTCCGACGATATAGGGGCAACAAGCCCGAGATTAGGTGGCAGTTCTGGTGGGGATATATTTGCGCGTTGAGTGTTTAGTAGCTCACTGAAGTAGCTCCGCCACCTCTCCTTCACCATACCTGGGTCGCAAACAAGGGTGCCATCTGAGATCTTCACACTAAGACATTTGGTAATATCCTGCGTTGCTTTCTCGCGTGCCTTTGCCAAACGAAAGATGGATTTTTGGCCCTCTTTGGTCTCCAAAGTGTCATATAAGACATATTATTTTGAAAAGATGATGCTTTGTTATTATTCTGTATTTTAATGTAATAAAAGAAGCCTATAAAATATAAGTAAAGCTGATGAGATCTCGTTAAATTAGTTGACATCGTCTATTATTTTTCATGTCATAGGAGACAAACGAACAGATGTTTCACCTGATGTTAAGTGGTCAACACCGTCCATAGATACTTGCAACACCAGGGGAAGTGCGTTGCCAGCCTGTATATGAGGGAAGAGGGAGCGAAACGTAACAATTTGAGCACTGTTATTTCACGTGGGTGTTTCTATGGGTCGGATGGTACTACCCCGGGTGAGCCGACCCATTCATGCTGAAACCAGTAATAGCTTCAGTGTGGCTCTACCACCTTAAAAACTAAAAGCAACTTTGAAGTGATGGTGACTTAGTAGTGTTCGGACACCGCGTCGGTGGAAGTAGGTTCGAATACTAGCAACTAGATCGGACATAGCTACTACATATAAGTTGAAACTCTGCTTTCAAGTTCAAGCTGCACTTGAGACCCAATCTCTTGATTTAGCGAGTTTACCATCTTGGACCACTCCATCCATGGTCAGGCGCTAAACCTATAACTTCCTATCACAGCTATATCGTTGACAAGTTATTTAGAATCGTTACAAAATAATACAAAGTACGAATGTTAAACGTGTCTCTTCCAGTGATGTTTATGAGCAATATGGACGCGTATTTACGACAGGTGCTCGCTGTGAATCTCGTAAGTAGGCACTGAAAAATTCACGACGGTAAGTGGTTCTTGAAAATTTTAAACGCGACTTCAAAGGCGACACACTTAGGGATTGGTTTTCTTGAGATATCTGAAAATATGACGGTTTCTTGTTAAAGTTTTATTAGCATTAAATAAATAGAGACTGGATAATACAGTTTTTTTATAAAATACTAACTGACCTGGTCACGCGTTGCTGTAGCCACATTTGTTATTACATGTTTTTTTTATGTCATAGGTTGCAAACGAACAAGTGGGTCACCTGATGTTAAGTGATCACCACCGTCCATGGACAGTAACAACATCGTTTGCAACCTATGACATAAAAAAAACATGTAATAACAAATGTGGCTACAGCAACGCGTGACCAGGTCAGTTAGTATTTTATAAAAAAACTGTATTATCCAGTCTCTATTTATTTAATGCTAATAAAACTTTAACAAGAAACCGTCATATTTTCAGATATCTCAAGAAAACCAATCCCTAAGTGTGTCGCCTTTGAAGTCGCGTTTAAAATTTTCAAGAACCACTTACCGTCGTGAATTTTTCAGTGCCTACTTACGAGATTCACAGCGAGCACCTGTCGTAAATACGCGTCCATATTGCTCATAAACATCACTGGAAGAGACACGTTTAACATTCGTACTTTGTATTATTTTGTAACGATTCTAAATAACTTGTCAACGATATAGCTGTGATAGGAAGTTATAGGTTTAGCGCCTGACCATGGATGGAGTGGTCCAAGATGGTAAACTCGCTAAATCAAGAGATTGGGTCTCAAGTGCAGCTTGAACTTGAAAGCAGAGTTTCAACTTATATGTAGTAGCTATGTCCGATCTAGTTGCTAGTATTCGAACCTACTTCCACCGACGCGGTGTCCGAACACTACTAAGTCACCATCACTTCAAAGTTGCTTTTAGTTTTTAAGGTGGTAGAGCCACACTGAAGCTATTACTGGTTTCAGCATGAATGGGTCGGCTCACCCGGGGTAGTACCATCCGACCCATAGAAACACCCACGTGAAATAACAGTGCTCAAATTGTTACGTTTCGCTCCCTCTTCCCTCATATACAGGCTGGCAACGCACTTCCCCTGGTGTTGCAAGTATCTATGGACGGTGTTGACCACTTAACATCAGGTGAAACATCTGTTCGTTTGTCTCCTATGACATGAAAAATAATAGACGATGTCAACTAATTTAACGAGATCTCATCAGCTTTACTTATATTTTATAGGCTTCTTTTATTACATTAAAATACAGAATAATAACAAAGCATCATCTTTTCAAAATAATATGTCTTATATGACACTTTGGAGACCAAAGAGGGCCAAAAATCCATCTTTCGTTTGGCAAAGGCACGCGAGAAAGCAACGCAGGATATTACCAAATGTCTTAGTGTGAAGATCTCAGATGGCACCCTTGTTTGCGACCCAGGTATGGTGAAAGAGAGGTGGCGGAGCTACTTCAGTGAGTTACTAAACACTCAACGCGCGAATATATCCCCACCAGAACTGCCTCCTAATCTCGGGCTTGTTGCCCCTATATCGTCGGACGAGGTACTACGTTGTCTCCGCAGCATGAAAACTCGAAAAGCCGTGGGTCCTGATGACTTACCGATTGAAGCGTGGAAATCGATGGGGCCTTATGGTGTGACTATACTCACTGACCTTTTTAACCGCATACTCACTAGTCGCAGTGTGCTTGACTTTTGGAGATCTAGCATCATCACTCCAATCTACAAAGGTAAAGGCAGTGTACAGGATTGTTGTAACTACCGAGGGATTAAGATCATGTATCATACCATGAAGCTCTTCGAACGCGTAATTGATGCCAGGCTCCGGCAAGAGTGCTTCGTCTCGGAGTGTCAGTATGGGTTTCGTCCTGGCTATGGCACCATAGATCCCATCTTTGCCCTTAGAATGCTGGCCGAAGTATACAGGGAGAGAGATAAGCCATTGCACATGGCTTTTCTCGACTTGCAAAAGGCCTTCGACTGCGTACCGCGTCTAGTAATTTGGTGGGCTTTGAAGGAGAAAAACGTGCCACAAACCTATATTGACATCATCCGAGATATGTACCACAACCCGAAATCTGTAGTGAGGACTACCGTTGGAGTCACTCATTCATTCCCAATCACAGTTGGCGTCCACCAGGGCTCAGCTCTAAGCCCTTTTCTGTTCAGCATAGTGCTTGACGTAGTCTCGGCAAAGGTCCACGAACCATCCCCGTGGCTAATGATTTATGCCGATGACATTGCGCTAACAGACGAGAATAAGCAGAGGCTGGAGGATAAGGTAAACCAGTGGAATGAGGCGCTGGAGAACGGTCACCGGCGTTTTATGTGATCAAAGGATACCCGTGAAGTTAAAAGGTCTGGTGTACAAGTGCATCATCCGACCGGTCTTGTTGTATGGCAGCGAAACGTGGCTGGTCCTAGCTAGACATGTCCAGCAGCTACACGTCACCGAGATGAAGATGATACGATGGATGTGTGGCGTTACGCGATTAGATCGCATTCGTAACGAACACATCCGTGGTAGCCTTGGAGTCCGTGACATCGCAGACAAGCTGCAGGAGAGTCGACTTCGCTAGTACGGCCACATAAGTTGCAGGCCTCCAGACTACGTCGGAAATAGATGCCTCAACATAGCTGTACAGGGCCCAAGGTCTCGTGGCAGGCCCAAGAAACGCTGGTTGGACGTGGTAAAGGCGGACTTAAAGGAAAGTAACCTCACTCAGAAGGATGCCGAAGATCGGGCAAAGTGGAAGAAGCATAGTAAGAAAGCGGACCCTGGTACCAGGCCGGGAAAACGCTAGGAAGAAGAAGAAGATCTTTTCAAAATAATAGTTCCCGTAGATTTTTACAAAATAATATGCTTTTGTTTAACAATCTTTTACTGGCGGTTTCGCTTTATTAATTGCTTGGGAACTGTACATTGTTTTTCATAAAATGTACCCTGTGTCCTCTTATGTAACCGTGTGAAAGTGTATGGCAAATTTCATAATGTTTTCTGGAGTAATTAAAACGCCTAAACGTAACGAACTACCAAACTCGATTTCTTATTTATAACATACTCCTAATACTTTGTCGAATCATATCTTTTAAGGAGTTCCTGATAAGTTGTCACATATTGTTGATGTTTCTTCTAACAATGCCAGTAAGAAGAGGAAAAATTTACCTCAAACATATTTTGTTTGTATTTTTAACAATGTAAGCATCCTTGCGCTAGAGTATAGAATATGTTCCAAAGAGTTTCAAGCAATATTTGTGTCACACACCAGTCTGTTTATGGAACAAGCATTATTCCTAACGCCTAAGTTCGAAGGCAACGTATAGAGATAAATTAAAGAGGCCATCGAAATATGTAAATATTCAAAGGCTGTATTTTTCTTTTATTATAATAGGTATTTACCTATGAAATTGCCGCTCTGCAGTATTCCATTTCAAATCAAAATAATTTTTGTTTGGCTCAGAATTCTAATTTCTAATTAATTTTATTTTAAAAACATGGAATTCTTTTTCCATAAGTAGTCATTTGTTTATTGATTAGTGTTACATTTTCATCGCATTTCAATCTTTTTTGTCATCATGGATACGTTAAAAATTCGAGTAATTATGGAATATGAGTACCGTCGTGGCAGCAACGCGGCACAAGCGGCACACAACATCAACGACGTTTACGGAGCTAACACTTCAAACCAACGCACCACCTGTTATTGGTTTGCTCGCTTCCGTTCTGGGAATTTCGACCTGAAAAATGAACCTCGTGGTCGTCCGAAGACTTTGGTCGACAATGAAGAATTAAAGGCGATTGTGGAAGCTGATGATACACAATCTACGGCTGAATTAGCAGCAGCTTTCGACGTTAGCGTCAAAACAATATTGGTCCATTTGCGTCAAATTGGCAAGGTAAAAAAGCTTGACAAATGGGTGCCCCACGAACTCAATGATCGCCAGCGCGAAGTACGCGTCGAGACGTGCCTTGCACTGCTCAACAGACACACAAATGAAGGAATTTTGAACCGCATTGTTACCTGCGATGAAAAATGGATTCTGTTTGATAACCGCAAGCGCTCAGCAAGTTGGTTGGATCCTGGTTCAGCACCTAAACAATGCCCTAAACGAAAACTTACCCCTAGAAAAGTGATGGTCACTGTTTGGTGGTCTAGCGCCGGTGTGATTCATCACAGCTTCTTACCAAACGGGGTGAGCATTACTGCAGATGTGTACTGTGAAGAACTGAACACAATGATGGAGAAGCTGGCACATCTTCAACCAGCATTGGTCAATCGTTCGTCTCCGCTGCTCCTGCACGACAACGCGCGACCTCATACTGCACAGCAGACGGTATCCGAGTTGCAGGAACTGGAGTTGGAAGTTCTCCGTCATCCGCCCTACTCACCAGACCTTGCGCCTACAGACTTACTACTTTTTCCAGAATTTGGATAACTCCTTGACGGGAAAAAAAATCCATACCGGAGAGGCAGTACAAAATGCCTTTGAAGAATTTGTTGCCTCCCGTCCAGCTGATTTCTTTAAGAAGGGCATCAATAAACTGCCACTGCGTTGGCAAAGATGCATTGATTGCATGGGTGATTACTTTGATTAATACAAATAAAAAATACATGAAAAAAAATCGTTTAAATTTTTTCATACAAAACGGCAATTTCATAGGTAAAGACCTAATATCATCATTACATATTATAAAATATTCTCTGCCACATCTATCTGTCTATGTGTCTATCTGTTCGTGGGTAAACTTAAAAACTACTGAACGGATTTTCATGCGGCTTTCATCAGCAGATAAAGGGATTTATGGAGAAGGCTTAGGTATATAATTTGTCAAGGTTTTTTTTTATTATCAGCACTGTCACTATCACTACACACTATCAGTGTCACTAGCACTCAATATGCTTTTTTATCGTTAGACCATAATTTGACCTCATAATCGAGTTCTTTAATTTTTTTAAAGTTTGTAATTATCAAGACAAGATTCTTATACATGAAAATGTTTAAAAAATCATACGGAAAAGTAAAAAAAATGAAAATATATTTTTCATACAAAAAAAGTCAGAGAGTAAAATAAAAGACATACAGGAGTGAGATCTTCAAAATATTGTCGGAAATAACAGACGATGTTCAATGTTTTAGTTGCTATTTTATTTAATTACATTTTCGTATTGTAAAGGAAAGGATTTGTGTTCATTTTCTTTATTAGGAAGCTCGCGAGAAGTCGGGACGAGTGGTCAATTTACAAATATTTCTAAAGCTTTTCTTTAGCAGGCGTGGCGAACGTTGACCCGCCTTCTTAATGGTGGTAGAGCCCCGCTGACACTATTACTGGTTTCAGCATGAATGGATCGGCTCGTCCGGGGTAGTACCACCCGCACATAGAAAACCGACGTGAAGTAACAGTGCTTGCATTGTTGCGTTTCGTTCGGTCAGTAAGAGCGCCGGAGGCCCACCTCCCCTCTCCTCTCCCTCCCCTAAACCTTCCCCCAAAGGGTGGCAACGGACTTGCAACTCATCTGGTGTTGTTAGTATCCATGGACGGTGGTGATCACTTAACATCAGGTTCGTTTGCCACCATTGATATAAAAATAAATGATATAAAAAGATTACAAAAAAAATCCTTTACAAATTATATACCAAAACCTTCCTCATGTACCTTCATATACCAAATCACTTTATCCACTGTTGAAAACCGCATGGAAATCCGTTCAGGCGTTTTTGAGTTTATCGCGAACAGACAGACAGACGCGGTAGGGGACCTTGGTTTATATCTACTATGTAATGAAGTGAAATCTAACACCCAACAGTATATTACAATGTGTTAAATACACGTTAATCACAGCGATGTGTAGAGATACAAAACGAGGTAAGTCGATAAAACAAAGTCTGAAACAAATAAAATCCTCTCCCGATATATCGAATTCCGTTCAGGCTTAACGGTAAAAAGGCGCAAGGCGTTTCCAGAAAGCCGTGTCCGTTGAGACGCGAGGTCGGTATTGCAATCAGTTAGAGTGCCTTCCCGTCGGTAGACACGGCCGTAGGTTAACCAAAATGTCGGGTAGACAATGGATCTTTTTTTTTCGTATGCTACATACAGATGTCTTTTTGTACTTTCGTCCATTACTTTGTTATTTGACAGTCTTCTTAACTCTGTGAGTATAGACCTGACTCGTTGGAGAGATCTTGCTTGCCTGATTGAATTAAATAACGAAATTACATTGCTTTAAATATTTGTTCATCATGCTAAAAACACCGAGATGGATTTATGTCGTGGAATAGGTTATGATTGAAGTGAATTTCTTTAGGTGCGATAAGTGGTATTTTTGGCAGGTGATAAGTTTATAATTTCACGTCATGACGTGCTACGTAAACATGACCGGGCGTATTTGCGTGGTTTCATCAGACTACTGACGCGTAATATAATAGCCTGTATACACATAATATTAATATTTTACAGTTTACCATACGTTTGATTCACTAATAGACTTTATAAAAATATATATAATTATTGCTCCGAGTGTCAATATATATGAAAACCACAATAATATTAATAATTTCAATAAATAAATTCTAAAATTTCAATATTGTCATTCACACTATAATGAATATGAAAATTCAAAAGAGACCACATTTATTTAATTATATTAATCTATCGGCCGTCATTATAAGTGAAGCAGGCAAACACTAATTATTTATATATTTATGTATAGATCATTGTTACTAGAGAATTGGTCTGCGTGGAATTAAGCAATAAAACTTTTATTCAGTGTAAATGTGCGCGAGAGGCGCTTATGGTTCTGGACACTGTTTCTTTAGATAATTATATTTGCCCAGTACCGTATTAAAAAAAATGAAATTAGCTCAAGTTACACCTTATAACGGCAAATATATGCTAATGAAATTCCCATTAAAATCAGTCCAAACCATTTTCGAGATTAAGCGCAACAAACAAACAGGCAAAAGGCCATTTAAATAATAATATATTTTATGTAAACTCGTGGATACCCCAATGACTAGCAAATGCGATCGCCGGTGATAAATGCGTGACATTTCTCGAGGCATCCGTAATCATTACAATCCGTTTACCTGTTTCCGGTATATGTCACTTGAGACATAGATTTATTTTGTATAAATTCGACACATGTTGCCTTGTTTTATTTATATTAATTTATATATTATATAAAAATTTAGTTTGGTGTATGTATAATACCAGCAGTCCCGGCAGACGTTGTCCTGTCTTGATAAGTAAAAATAATCCTAAAAGTCAACCGCAGCGCCACTTCAGGAGTTCAGTTGTCAATCTAAACCACTCTGGAATCAAACTGAACACACAAAAAAAATCGTCAAATTTTGTACAGGCGTTTAGGAGTTCAGTCATATATGTGGGATACAATTAAGCCCAAACAAGTATTTTCACACTTTATTTTCCACTGAAATGTCTACACCACTTTATTACAAATTTTAAACACGTCTCCTCTTATGTACAAATACAGTTCCCATCGCCATCTTAGAAATATCCTACCACAGAGTCCTCACCATCCACTCAGACGTTGCGTTCCAATTTACCTATTAATCCTACATATATACACGGACAGAAGAATTATATATATAAAAATACGAGTGGACCCGGTAGGTAGACGTTGTCTTACCACAGTGTATTAATAAGAAACGAATATTAAAAAAATATGTGTGCAGTACACACGCGGTAGATGTGATACCTTCAGAACATGATAATATATTTATATAAACGATACAAGTGAACAATACATCACGCTGGTTATGAAGCCTTTCCAGGGCTTAGTAACACGAATGCGCACACACTCACATACACACGTATAACGCTCTGACCTTACAAGTATTAGACAGTGTAACATACGGTGAGATGAACGCCAAAATAAGAAACATTGTATAATCTATTCTATCTCATTCTCCCGCTTGTTAAATCTTATAAATGCATATGTTTGTCTCTCTTACACACAAAAAAGATTACACTTGAAAAATTCAAGAATATTGCGTAATATCAATTTGGAATTATATGTTTTTATGTGCGAAATAAAAAAAAAGCGAAACATGGCAAGAACATTTAAAACTTCCAGACCTTGTTAACAACGCCATCTACCGGATACTACTATAGCTAAGAATCAGTTTAATTATGCATACCCGCAAACTTATAAATCCCAACACCAGTTTTGACCAGTTATCATAAAATTTAGCATTATGAATAAATGCTTTTTCATGTGCATTTTTATGTTATTCCTTTTGCTATAATTCGCCACTAGGTGGTGCTGGATTATATTTTACCCATTATTATTAAATTTAATATTGTAATTCAAAAATACACGTCAAGTTCAATTTTTTTTTTAGTTATATTATTATTCCCCTGTCTCTTTAAATAATGCGCATATTTCTAAAAACATCCGCAGCAATATGGCAACGTTTTATTATGAAGAAAAAAATATCCAATATGATATTTCATAAAATATTCACTGAATCCGATGGCTCGTGTGATATTTTTTAATTAAAACCGTTTGGCGAAAATCTCGCGTAACTCGACCGTAAATATATTATTTTATCAACCGCTGCCACAAAATTCAATCGAGCTACTTGTGCATATAACGAAACAAGGTCTATGGAATATTATTAAATATTTCTTGTTCTTTTTTTTTATTACGAGCACAAGTGTTTGTTTAGTTACGTGATATTAAAAGTACAATGGGATCCATGAACTAGCTACTACGAAAGGACTCACAACCAATAGGCATCAGTATCCATTTGCAATTTTTTAAATTCTAAACAAATAATTCAAGGGCTGGTGATAATCGCGTCCACAGGAAGTGTACCTCTCATTCTCCTGCTCTCCCCGGGTGTTGCTAAAGAGTAACAAATATTTGGCAGCTGCACTGTTCCACATAAATTGAATCTCGCAGCGACAAATAGAGTAATCAATCAATCGACGATAATAATAAATTGATAATCTAACCATACGATTAAATGACTATGTAGCTACCGAGTATGTCATCCTCTTTGGCAGACAACTTTTGTATATCTATTCTAATATTATAAAGAGGTAAAGTTCGTGATGTTATGGCGTTGTAAGGAGTAATCTCAGGAACTACTGGTCCGATTTGAACAATTCTTTCAGTGTTATATAGCTCATTCATCGATAATGGCTATAGGCGATATATCATCACGCTAAGGCCAATAGGAGCGGAGCACAGATGAAGAATGTTTCAAAATCGAGATGTTTTTATTTTTTTGAGAGTTTCTGTCGTGTGTCTGCGTTAGCCCAGAGTAGTAACTATTACTACGCAGACGAAGTCGCGGGTAGGGACTATAATTTATATACTAATATTATAAAGAGGTGAAGTTTGTGAGGTTGTAAGGTGTAATATCTGGGGAGTCGGAGAAAAATGGTCGAATGAAAACGTTTTTTTAGAACGCTGCCTTAATTATGATCGAGTTCTAGAGAAAAGTTGTAGCTTGACAATGCCTATTACCACCCAACGAAGTGGGCACGGGTCAGCTAGTATTGTAAACAGAATGTCGTTCAAATGAACGATCGCGTCTGTATAAATACCTTATATGGTCATATAAATAAATAGTCTATTTTACGCATTCCGAGTATTATTATTATACTGTCCGTTGTAGTCTAGAATCTTCTAGTAGTGCGCCGAAGCTCCTACAACTAAAACCTAAAATGTGATAAACCAAAAAAAGGCTCGCATCTAAATAAAACCACTAATTGAAAAAAGGCGGAAACTCTGTAGCCTCCGCCTTTAGGGATGTTACGTCTCGGCCTTTTATTAATTGACTATAATTTCAGAACTGAAGCTCATAGGTGAATAAGAAAACTCAATAGTATAGTTCAATACCACTACCACTCGAAGCCTGTCATATCTCCTTCAGTAAGATACAATACATTCTATACATTTATGAGTGTTCTGTATTAAATTGTAAGATAAAAGTACTTACATTAATTCGAATCGGCCCCGTATTAGATCTGTAAGAAAACAAATATAATTATTATTAATAGAAATTATTTTATATAATAACTAGCGGGCCCGGCAGACGTTATCCCGCCCTGATTATAAAAAAATCCTTGACAAATTATATACCAAAACGTTCCTCGTGAATCACTTTATCCACTGGTGAAAACCGCTTGAAAATCCCTTCAGTAGTTTTTGAGTTTATCGCGAACAGACAGACAGACAGACAGACGTTTGTTTTATACTATGTAATGATTTATTGATACTGGTAGGGTTTATTAGGATGCATAAATATGATCTTTCAGTAGTGGTAGAGTTTGACCGTTAGATAATCAATCCGCTGTCCGCAGGTTCGAGCCCTGCTATGTACCAAGGATTTTTTCGGAATACGCGTACATTTGCTAATTTAAATTGGTAACAATATCTGCTGACGGTGAAGGAAAACATCGTGAGGAAACGTGAACCTGAGGAATGTTCTTGTAGCACTACTGTATGTGGGAAAACAGAGAATTGTGGATTTCTCAATTTGAAATCGACAATACGTCGCGTCGTGGACTCTCGCGGTGATTATATACATACTTTCCTCCGGGAAAACGCCTATGGTCCTGCAGTCTTACAAGCTGATGATGAGTATTATCCAGTTTAATATCGGCTTAAGAAACTCGACTCCTTTTTTACATGTTAACACTTGCTTGTGACTTGGTCTGTATTTGTGTTCTTTTTAACGTGGGGAAATCCCTTATGGATACGCCACCCTCCCGGGGGAGAGGGTGGGTTATGTCCGAGTCGCACGGACTAAAACCCCACGGTGTACCGACAGACCGTTTTGTGGGGGCGGCAAGGGATCGAACAAGCTAATCAACCTTGTAGAGCCGCCCTCACGGTCCGCCCGGCGGAAGGTGACCGCCGGGCTCCTACGTATAGAGGGACATACCGGGTACACACCGGCTGCCCCCCGTCGTCCGCCGGACCTGTGCAATGGGGAGATGGGCCCCCCGGCCCATCCCCTCAGGTCCGACTAGGGTGGAGGGAGGAGTTGGGCAAAGCGCCGCCTCCTCCCGCCGGTCCTCCGTTGGCGGAGAGGGCCACTTAAAGGATCTACCTCGCGGGACCTCTCCACCGCCTTCTTCTGCGAATTACATGACACCATATATTATTTTTGCGTAACTCCAACCGTGTTATTACAAAATAGTTAAATACGTATTAAATACTTCGTTTAAAAAGGCTTCGTAATAAATGCACTGCACTCGTCTGAGGCAAGTTCGCGTTATCCTTTTTCACAAGTCTAACCTAACGTAACCAAGCGAGACATAAGAGCAAGATGGTGAACATTCAGCGACCGCGGTGCATTTAATACGAGACCTTTTTAAAGCCAGGATTCAATACGTATTTAACTTTTTTGTAATAACACCGTAAAGTAGTGTAGTTAGCTCTCTGAAGGCAGAATTTAGATACTTAGCGTTATATTTTGGCCAATTTAAACTATTGGGCGCCCAGTGGTCGGCATTCGACCATAGTTCATTGATTTTTTTAAGTTTGAATTTTATTAGGGTTAATATCATTGTTGAATGTAGAATGAAAAAGGGTAATTGGAACGTAAGAGTAAAATAATACATACAGTCGAGCATAGCAACCTCCTTCACAACCTTTTTTGAAGTCCTTTATTGACAGATGTCAAAATGTCTTTTTTATTTACATGTGTGTATATGTTGTATAAAATTGAAGCAGTCGTGTGAGTAATGCATATTTTAATTAATTTAATGTACTTCTAATGCGTTTTATATAAAATAAATAGGTTTCTGCACTTCTCCTCCATATAAACTTTAACTATGCCAAATTTCACGTTCATCCGTTCGCCCAATTCCGTTAAAAAGGGATACAAAGTTTAGGCTTCACGTATTAATATATATGATGATGATGATGATATTTACAAAATTGCCCTTACTATACTGACGAATATTCCAAAATATTCTTTACGCGAATGGCAGAGTTCGAACCTGCCGACATATGATCGTTTTACATTACGTTGATAAAGATTAATATTCTGTAAAACCTGATTTTGCAATTTTAATACGAAAACTTTGTAAATAGTCCAATGCTGAATGCATTTTGTTAATATCCAATGATCAAGTAAAGCGAACGCACTGATTGTATTTTTGTGTCGACTTAATTTACTTTATATATCACATGACATTACAAAATATATACTAAAGTCTGAACAAACAATACGTTCATATTTTTAAAACATCATACAAATCAGAACAGTCATTCTAGAATTAAAAGCATTAAAAAAAGTAAAACAAAAAACATTATGTCATTGAATCGCCCAGGTGATGCCAAACTTTAAATTAAAATTGTCAAATATGTTGTTCATCTCTTATCTACTCACAGTATAATGATATCGCTATCTCAATCCTAAACTAGTGCACCCTGGCTTATCTCTCTCGTACGACCCAAAACTTGCGAGGCTGGTTTTATCATGAAATTTACATTTAAATAAAAGTTGTTTGTACTTTCATAATAGCTATATATATAATTAAAATACGCTACAGTTATAGAGCCACGCTGAAGCTATTACTGATTCAGCATGAATGGGTCGGCTCACCCGGGGTAGTACCACCCTCTCACAGAACACCGATGTGTAGTAACTCTCCTCCCCCCTCCCACTTTCCCTTCCTACAAACACAGGTTCGCAATGCACTTGCGAGTCCCCTGATGTTGCAAGTGTCTATGGACGGCGGTGATCACTTACCATCAGGTGATCCGCATGTTCATTATGTTATGATATCAAAAAAAACTTATATAATTATGCGAATGATGTTAAAAATTACTATAGTTTTCTTTTTATACATAGCAATAACGGTTACACATAAATAATGAATTAAGCTGTTATTTTACAATAATACCGTTATCAATTATTCTGCCGTTGGGTACTTTGCTATCTTGTAACATATTGTAACTGTATCACGACGTTTGAGAGTAGCGGTATGAAGTACTCTATGTTTCAGTTCTATTGGTTATTCCATAATGTTTGCTTGTTCACACGTCGCTATAACACCGACCATTATCATTGTTATTATGTATTTATTTATTTACGTAAGGTTCAGAAAACTGAGTTCTATGAACAAAAATGGACACGAACCCTTTTATATGTGAACACAGCATGCATAATATAAGAAGACAAAGTCATAGTATTAATACAAAGAAAAATGAAATTATATTAAACATTTAAATACATTTTTTTTCTAATTGAGTCCAAAGAAACACAAAAAAATAGATCGAATTTGAAACGTAAACTATTACAAAAAGAAAGCATGCGATATAAAGGGCAATGTTGACCTGCGTTAGTTCTTGCTAATGGTAGATGAAAAGTTTGCCTGTTAAGTAAGCGACTGCCTATACGTGGCACACTAAAGTTATCAATGATAACTTACAACTGATAATCAATAGCAGAATAATGATATCTCCAATTATTTTTGTTGTAACAATTACCAATTGTACTTCTCTCTATAATATGTAACTTACATAAAATATGAAAACTTATATCGTAAAAATACATTTTAGAACATTAATATGTATAAAAGCTTTTTTTTTATTGTAGCACGGCGAATTGACTGTATTGTGCCTGATGGTAAGCACAGTACAATTCAAAAACTATGGCGACCACCGAGAGATATACTATCCATCGCCGGTCGCCGCTGTCATGCCGGCCTTTTTTATTTACGTGGGGAAATCCTTTATGGATACGCCACCCTCTCGGGGGAGAGAGTGGGTTCTGTCCAACTGGCACGGACATAAACCCCACGGTGTACCGTCCGCCGCATGGTAGGGGCGGCCAGGGATCGAACCTACTGTCTACCTGAGAAACCGCCCCTGGCGAGTGAACGCCAGGCTTCGTCCTACTATAGAGACTACTGGGTACACAACCAGTCGTCTCCCCTCGTCAGCCTCACCTGTGCAATGAGGAGATGGGTCCCCCGATCCATCTCCTCAGGTTCGGCTCGGCTGTCATGCCGGCCTACGTAAGTATCTCTTCACGTTGCGCTTGAAGGACCCCATGTCATAGGAAGGAACAAAACACACTGGCCGGGAGATTGTTCCACAGCTTCACAGCTTTTAATTTAATTACACTCGTATGAAATTAATTTGTTTTATTAATTAAATTTATGTTTCGAGTTTTTCGAGAGTCTTTCAGATATCACTTTTATATTTTATGGATAGTAACTAAGGTCTAGATGAGATAATCTAAATATATAAATATCCAGTGTCATTATATATGTCCACGATGAACTCCGAAACTACTCTCGATTTTCATGAAAGTTAACATTTATGTATAACCTGGACTACCTTGAGAAATAGGATAATTCATATTTCGATCTCAGTGTTTTATTAATCTCATCTTAAATGTTTGTCAATGTTGATTATTGTTATTAATTGTAAGTTTCATCAGTCTCGAATAGATGGCGCTTTAGATAAGTTTCTTGACAGAAACCTCTAGGACCGTCTGCTATAAATATCTCATAGATGGTGCAACGTTTTAATTTTGATTTTTTATTAAATACCTGAACCACAACAACACGTGGCCGTGTCAGCTAGTATATAAATATGTTTCGTAAAGTATTAACTGGGTATGCTTTTACACATGTTTATCATTCATTGCTTTAGGATTTTTCTGGGTTTATGATTCCATCAAAACACTGAGAGAAGCATGGCTACTATTCCGTATTTAGTATCTACTCCTAGCAAGTGCCTAAGGTTTGTATTTTTTTATTATTATTTCTAAGAAATTAATTCAATTTGGTTGGTTTACCACAATACCATTTATTTGTTTTCTTCTTTCCGTAGAACGAAACCTTTTTATAATGAAAAAAATGCTCAGTCCCTTGAAAGTCGTTATAACGAGTTTACACTGTATGTAATAAATAAAATAAACTAGCATCTAGGCTGTCTCAAAGACACATCTAGTAACATACTAAATCCGTGTACGCCATTCCAAGTTGGATATTGAAATTTCCCCGGAAACTTCCGGCGGTTTCATGTCGGGTATTTGACAGCCGCGTTTTGTAATTAAAAATGATTTCCAGTCGCCATTTTTGGTTATATGAAAGGAATCTCCTGATACCGGGAAAATGTTTAATTTGGTGATTTCAATACGGCATTATTATGTTAAGTAAATCAGCCAAACTTTCTTTATACGGGTAAACAGTGGTGTTTTTAAATGACGGTTTTTTTCGGTCCTGAAGCAAAATTTTGTTGGAATTATGTAAATAAAATTGTCTGAAAATTGGAGCTAATAATATTAACTTTAAGTATTCTCCCAGAGCGTGAGAAAATCCCATATAGACGTGAACTTTGATTTTTTTTTATAACTATGCGATTCTTTACGTCGAGATCAGGAATTACTCAGGATTGAACGTTCTACAATAGTACCTATTGCGACTTAACTGTAACCTATATATAGTTATGTATTTATCATCATAAGCAGAAGGTAAATCTCTACTCTCTAGTCTTATTCCATAACGAAATTCTAGCTTTTTTTTAATGTCATAACTGGCAAACGAACTTGTGGGTCACCTGATATTAAGTGATCACTACCGTCCATAGACACTAACAACACCAGAGTAGTTGAAAGTACGTTTTCAGCCTGTGTTTGGGGGAAAGGGAGTGACGGGGCAGAGGAGAGGGGAAGGGAGGTGGGCCTCTGGCGCTCTCACTGACCGAACGAAATGCAACAATGCAAGCACTGTTACTTCACGTCGGTTTTCTATGAGAGGGTGGTACTACCCCAGATGAGCCGACCCATTCATGCTGAAACCAATAATAGCTTCAGCGTAGCTCTACCTCTCTTAGCTTCAGCGTGGATCTACCACTCTTACAGCATTACAGGTGAAGCAGTGCGCAAGTTGATGTAGGTGATAAAGCCACGCAGTTTCAGCATGAATGGGTCGGCTCGCCCGGGGTACTACCGCCTCTCACAGAAAACTGACGTGAAGTAACAGTGTTTGCATTGTTGCGTTTCGTTCGGTCAGTGAAAGCGCCGGAGGCCCACCTCCCATATCCCTTTCCCTTCCCCTACCCCCATACAGAGGCTGGCGACGCACTTGCGACTCTCCTGGTGTTGCTAGTGTCTATGGACGGTGGTCATCACTTAAAATCAGGTGACCCACGGGTTCGTTTGCCTGCTTTTGACATATATAAAAAAAACCTAGTGTAGTATAAAAGATAATTGTTTAGTTTAGTAATATTTTTATAGAAGTATGTTTTGTCTTGAAATAGTCTATAAAACAGTGTGTACGGGGAGCAAGTCTAACTTCTGTGATTTTTATGTATCAAATTTAATATATATGAGAATACTCATAAACTACATACTATACGAAGCCCCGTAGTATAAATTCTTAAGTATACATTTATTCATTTTTGTATATCCTACACCCAGACAGATATACTTACATATAAACACAAATAAATACCTATGTTAGGTTTAACGCGTAACGCAATTTCGTACCGTGCCATAAGTAATTTACTTCAGCATTAATACAAGTAAAAGTATGATTAAGAGATTAAAACGATTACCAAATGTATGTGGAGCCGCGGGCAAAGCTACTCTTTTATAAGTACTTAACTTGAATTATATCTACAAACAGAGACGGGAAGTGGGGTAGTTTTTCAAGCCCGACAACACCGTATCATCGGAAAGCGTTCAATTTCCCTTCGATTTCCGCGTCTCTTGTTTCCCTATTTACGTACCATTGATGTTTGAGTTAATATAAAATGTTATTACAAGGAAAATATTTTGTGGTTAGTAACAAAAATCCCATTATTAATAAAAATATTACCCTCTGCCCGCGACTTCGTCCGCGTGAAATAGTTACGTTGGGCTTACGCTAACTTTAACTCGCGACTTCGTTTACGTGGAAGGTGAAAATGTTTTTAAATAATACATACGTTAAACCCGATTTTGAAACAATTTTCATTGGTGCTCCGCCCTTATTGGTCTTAGCGTGATGATATATAGCTTTCCTCGATAAATTAACTATCTAACACTGAAATATTTTTTCAAATCGGACCAGTAATTCCAGAGATTAGCGCGTTCAAGCAAACAAACTATTCAGCTTTATAATATTATTCGAGATAGTATAGTCAGTAATGTACAGTATATACTCGTACTTGAGTTTTTTAAGTTACGATGAGATTAAAATGAGGTCGAAATTCAATGCGAGCTTTTACCGACGAAACGTTTCTGATGCAAAAAAAGATGGAAATATGTGTTTAACTCAAGAGAGAAAATGAAGCGACTACGGTATGAACTGAGGGAAATATGAATGTAATTGAAGAAGACAGACGTAAAGAAAACTAAAGAAGTTTCCATTTCAAAAATATTTTTAAAAACAAGCTTTAATAAAATCTTTTTTTTGTATATATATGAAGGTCATTCTGAAAATCGCCGTTATTTTTTATATTACTTTCATGTATTGCTCATACATACACATGATATTTTAACAAAACAAATGGCACGATAACGCACACATACGTAAAGTGATATCGTGACGCCACACTGTCTTAGACGAAATGTGGAAGTAAGATAGCATATTCTCAATGTCGGCGGGGAAAAATAAATAGTTATATGTTGCATAGCTACGCGCCGGATTGACGGAGCAATCGTCAAAAATAAGCGCTAACTAGCCCAGTTTTAACAAGACGTTATCGAAGGGCTTATGACATATCTATATAGTTATAATATCATTGATTGTATGTATAATAGGGTAGTTCATTTCCGCAAATATTTTTTTTTTATTGCTCATGCAATATATTAATCTAGTTTATTTGTTTATTTGTATTTTTTTGTTTTTCGTTGTCATGCAAAATATTAATCTACATATAGAAAAAAATTCTCACCAAGTTTGAGCTCTTAATTTTAATTTTAAGTACTTATAATTTAAATTTAAAGTTTTACCATTCAAAATGCATGTAAGAAATTTTTTTTTTTTAATTTCTGATGCTTACCCGGCTTTTACAATATTCCAAATCGGTTTGATGGAACTTATGGGGAATTTCACGCTCTTTAAAATAGTTTTAGTGTTTTTTGTGTAACTCGCACTGGTTCACCAGTAGGAGGAGTCAAAGAACAGTTTTTGAAAATAAAAAATTCACTAACTTTTCGAGCAAACCGCTAAAAGTAGGAAGAAAAAAAGAACTGACTCATAAAAAAAGTTATCCGACCAATATTTCCTGAATTTACAGCCATTTTTATACCGGAAAATGTAATAAATTGATAAATACTAACTCATAATGTTATTTAGATTCATTTTTTTATCACGCTTTTATTAGCTTACTTGTATGTATGTATGTAACCGACCTCTTTGAGCTCGATTTTGACCTACTTTCAACGATCAGATTTAATTCAAACTTTGCACACCTGTCAAAGGTCGATGACAATGCAATGATCCGAAGAAAAAAGTTAAAAAAAATAACTAAAAAATGAAAAATAATTCATAGTTTAAAAAAACTAAAAAAACACGCTTTCATAAAAAACCAACTAAAAAACAGAAAATAAAATTTAATAAATTTGGATTAAGAATAGTGTAAATTAGAAATAAATGTATACTTTTGTAAAAAGTGACAAAAAAATGATAATGACCTCCAGATATCAGTATTTTTATGATTTTTGTGTCACTTTTCTTTATGAAAGCGTGTTTTTTTAGTTTTTTTTAAACAATTATTTTTTTCTACTTATTACCATTATATTTCTGGTATAAAAATGGCTGTAAATACATTAAACATTGGTCGGATAACTTTTTTTATGAGTCAATCCTTTTTTCTTCCTACTTTTGGCGGTTTGCTCGAAAAATTAAGAGATAATATTTTTTTTTCAAAAACTACTCTGACGACTGCTACTAGTGAACTAGTGGGATTACACAAAAAAATACTAAGATTATTTTAAAGAGAGTGAAATTTCCCACATTAAACCGTTTTGCAATATTGTAAAAGCCGGGTAAGAATTAGAAATTAGAAAAAAAAGATTTTTTTACATGCATTTTGAATGGTAAAACTTTAAATTTAAATTGTAAGTACTTAAAATTAATATTAAGAGCTCAAACTTGGTGAGAATTTTTTTCTATATGTAGATTAATATTTTGCATGACAACGAAAAACAAAAAAATTGCGGAAATGAACCACCCTAATGTATAAATTCTTTTTAAAACCTCATAAAACAGCAACAACTGTAAGGTTTCACAGAACCTTCATTATGTCTACGCTGACGTTGTGGAATGGGTTACCCGGTACAGTATTCCCCCTGAGTTCTTATATGGGTCTCTTAAAAAAGGGTTTGAAACACTCTTCAAGGCCGGCAACGCAACAGCGATACCCCTGGTATTGCAAGCGTCCATAGGCGACGGTAACCATTTACCATCAGATAGGCCGTCTGCCTGTTTGCTGCCATTTAGCATTTTAAAAAAAGGACTGAACAAACACGCAAAGTTGCAAAGTCTAAAGTAAGTGGTTCTAATTGAGCTTGCAAGATTTTACCTAAACAAACTAACAATCATTGCAAATTTAATAAAATCATGTAATAAAAAGTAACGCGGGTCATTTACTATGAAATATCGTTGGAAGGAAATTACACTAGACTTTTACGAGTATCGTTCACGGTAAATTCTAAAGACATCCGCTTTCATTCAAAAGTTTATTAATACAACTTTATTTAATTTTGGAAAGGTTTCACGGGCATTTGTTTTCTCGAAAGAATTCCATATTTTTGGCTTCTTTACAATTATTTCTATAAATAATTCACATTTGGGACTTTTCAATTTTTATATTTAACTAGCTGTAACCCGCGGCTACGCACGCGCTTTTTAAAAAACATTTGTAAATACGACACGCACGCCAACTGTAACATGTAACGTGTAAATTAGATATATGAATACAAATAGTATATCGAATGGGATGGGATTTATCATCAGCAACATACCTGGAACTTCAACTTACTATATACCAAACTCAGTGCTCACTAACACTATAACACTATATTGACGGAGGTGTAGGAGCCGCTCTGACCTGGTGGAAGGAGGGGCGTGAATACAAGCACTCCACATTTCGCCTAGAAACCTACTGCACGGTCTTCTAGGCCGAGCTGCTGGCGCTGCAGAAGGCGATACAGATGGTGCAGAAGGCTGGAACCTTGGACGTCAGCATTTTCAGTGGCAACGCACTTGCGACTCCTCTGGTGTTGTTAGTGTCCATGGACGGTGGTGATCACTTAACAGCAGGTGACCCACCTGTTCGTTTGCCACTTATGACATAAAAATATATATATATATACAAGTTTGAAACTAGCACCACTGACAGAGAAGTTGAGGTGTCATTACAGATACAGATACAGATTACAGATAGCATGGCATGGGCATGACATGAGAAGAGATGAAAATCATGTAACTAGAAAAATTTTGAGTATGGAGGTGGACACATATAGGAGCACAAGAAGACCGAAAAAGGTATGGATGGGTTGTGTAAAAAATTATACGTGTATAAAAGTTGTGAATACTGAGATGACATCTGACAGGGAAGAGTGGGGAAGGAAAACATGTTGTACCGACCCTACTTAGGTGGGATAAGGGTAAGTAGAAGAAAAATATATTACATACTAGCTACTTACCTCGGAAGCGCTCGTATTTATTAACGAAAAAATGAGACTAAATTAGCCTATGACCATGCAATGAAGACATAGAAAACTTATTTCTAATTGTACGATCATTGTCGGTAGAATTATAATATCAAAGAAAGACAATACCTGCACAGGGATTTAGACACCCACTCTCATTATATAAGAGCTAATTCGATACATTTAATATTTAGAATTGATATTGTTTACATTTATAAATATTTTATATAAATAAAATACGTCAATAAATTTTAAAGTCACCCAATAATTTAAGTTCACAATGTTTCAGCATGAATGGGTCGGCTCGTCCGGGATAGTAACACCACACTATTTTCACTTCTCAGAATCGGATTTGTATGGAAACGGCTCGTCTATTTTTGGTTATCACTCCACTCCCTAGATGGCACTGTTATATAATTTTTTTGGCAAGTTTGATAACAAAAGATGGTGGATGACAATTAATTTTGACATTTCAAACTGACAATTTTCAACTATTTGTTTTCATTCTCTTTGTTTACGTATCTGTTACGAGAGTGTGCTCCCTTAAATTTTCTTCTCTCCCACAAACAATTTTATCTATGTCCGGATCTACTTATAACATTGACTCCTGCATGTACATACTTGGATTTAGATATGCCTTACGATGAATATATTCATTACAAATAAAAATGATCAAAAACTTGTATACGATTTACGCAGTACCGCTGTATGCATACATACATAGCTATAAATGTACATTTATAACCAACAATGTTAGTTCGAAAGTCATATTATAGAGGCGCTGATTGGAAAGAACGAGTGCGACCTCTATTTATATAACGTACTCTGTGAGTACCACCCTCTCATAGAAAACCGACATGAAGTAACAATGCTTGCATTGTTGCGTTTCGTTCGGTCAGTGAGAGCGCAGGAGACCCACCTCCCCTGCCCTCTCCTCTCCCTCCCCTAACCATTCTCCCAAAAGGGTGGCAACGCACTTGTGACTCCTCTGGTGTTGTTAGTGTCCATGGACGGTGGTGATCACCTAACAGCAGGTGAGCCACCTGTTCGGTTGCCACCTTGACATAAAAAAAAAATATTTGCATAGATTTTAAACTTGATATATAATTGAAAATAAGCTAATTCCAATTCCAAAAAACGCAGAAACGAATCACTATGACGGGCTTTTTCACCATGTACATGGTGGTTGCGACCCAGTCAGACTGTAAAACCCTACCACCCCGCAAAAGTACAAGTAAAAAGTACGTGTTTGGCGACAGATTGAGAGTGGTAGCAAGACGGACGGACTTAGAAAAAACCTTACCACCATGCTATGCTTCATCGTGATCTTTTATTTCACCGGAAGCTCCGTGTCAGTCAAGATCTTGAAAAATAACATAAAATATCAAATCAAATCATACAAACTTTATTCAGTTTAGGCCCTAATAAGACGCTTATGAACGTCAAAACTACCACCGGTTCGGAAAACAACCCTGTCATTGAGAAGAACCGGCAAGAAACTCGATCGAGTACTTCTTTTTAACATATATATATATTAATATTTCGAATAAATTATACGTTACAATATCGTTAAATTATACGTTACAATATCGTAATACGTATATAAGTAACGACTACAATTGGATCCAGCTTATTTTAAAATTTAACCACTCAATTGTCTCCAATCATCGACCAATAGAAATTTTATTAAGACAAAATTAAAACAACTAATTCATAATAAAGGCGTGTAATTATTCGATCAAGGATTAATATATTTTCGTTATTAATATATTATCGTTATAGTTTAACGAAAGGCAAATCGTTTTATTCATGCCAACTCACCTTGTCTACGCAAGGGTATGAGGCAATCTCTTTTATAGCACAGTTGTTATCCCATTTCCGTTGCTAGGTAGTGTAATAGCACTCGCATTTGCCACTTCTCGCAAATTGTCACTTACACACTGTATACCTTAACAAACTGCCGTACATTTGCTTGCAAGGTTACTGATTTGAATTTATCGAACCTAGTGGTCGTCAAATAGGCGAAATTAGCCCATAATAAGGGGTATCTACAAACTTATTTTTCACTTGTCAAAATATAGTTATTGTCGTCTGTATTCCACAAATGCACGTAAACGCAAGGATCATGAAGTATGAAGAATAGAGTTTTTGAAGAGAAATTTCTTTGAAAAACTTGATTACATGTCCGTAAATTCCTTGGGCTCCCCGTCGAAAATCAGCGCTGCAGTACAACCGAGATGTTGCAGTACGTAGCTGAACGGGGGTGCCATTCTTGGATAAACTATGTATATATTTCCTTTCTTTATCTTATTGCTTGTAATTTTTTTTCAAAACTAAGACCTTTTCTTTCTTCTTTCTTATGGGAGGGTTTCGAAGTTCTGATTGGCAATTTTTTTGTTGACGAAAAGTGGTGAATGTAAACATTATGTCGAGTAGTGTTGAAAACACCTGTTCTCGTCCGATCACCAAAGTTAAGAAACGTTGGGCGCGGTCATTATTTGGATGGGTGACCGCCTGGAAACACCGAGAGACTGGCTTTTTGTTGTATTTTTTAATGTTTACCTGACAATACAGTTTCACTTCTATCGCGTATCTATACTACATACCCTGTTTTTTTATTGCTAACATTAAAACTCAAACTAAGAAATACATAGAACTCAAAATAAGAATTAGCCAAATAAGTGCAGCCCTTTTGAAGTGTCGTCGTTTTATATATATATTCGGCAATTATTTTTTATTTATATAGATAGCATGGAATAGTTACTTTGGGCTAACACGCATCGAAACCTCTAAAAATCCCGATTTTGAAACATTCCTCATTAGTGCTCCGCTCCTATTGGTTTTAGCGTGATAATATATAAAATTTCCTCGATAAATGTGCTATATAACGCTGACAGAAATTTTCAAATCGGGCCAGTAGTTCCTGACATTACCCCTTACAAGATCACAAACTCACAAAATTTACCTTTTTATAATATAAGTATAGATATTTAACTTACACTGACATAAGGCTGTTAAACTGCGTAAGTAAACACATTTGTAAAGCAGAAGTTGTTTAGATGCTGTCATGTAGTGGATTTTATATTTAATTCATAATCTTGTGATAATTGACTCTATATTTTGTAATATATACGGTGTATTACTTAAAATACACTCATAAAAAAAGTCTAAGCAACATGTACTAATTTAAATTTTAGGATGGTTCTTCACATTATAACGTTGTATTTCATTTTTAAAATAATATCTTTAGGGTTCTATATTGTAAAAATAACAGCTGTTGTCTTTATAAGTTCTTTTAATAACAGGAATGAACAATATTAGAATATACTGTAGAAACTAAGATACACAAGAAACTAAACTTTTTTCTTACAAAATGAGATTTCTAAAGAAAATGTATTTATTGTGAAAGAATAGAACAATTTAATACAAAGTATGGTCTCCTCTGCTATTCAGAACTTGTCGGCAACGATTATTCATTGAATTAATGAGACTGTTTATGTCATCCTGCGGTATTCTCTCCCAATGGAATTGTAGCAAATGCTTCAGCTGTTGGGTTGTTGTCGTTCCGTCCGTCTCTGGAGCATGCCCCATGTGTGCTCGATGGGGTTGAGATCTGGGGATTGTGTAGGCCAGGGCAATACCCGGATGTTCTCCGTTGCAAAGTATTCACTGGTTCGCCGAGCTGTATGTGAACGCGCATTGTCATGCATTAACCTAAAATCGGAGCCAAAGGTTTGTGCAAATGGGTAGACATAAGGTCTGAGAATATCCTCAATGTAATTTTCAGCATTCATGTTTCCATTTACAAAAACGAGCTCAGTTCGCCTGTTCTTCATAATACCCGCCCATAACATAACTGTTGAGCCGCTGTATGGATGAACTTCCTGAACGCACCTGAGCCTTTCAGTATTTCCGGGCCGACGATACACTCGCACCCTTCTTGTATCAGGCTTAAACCCGAATCGCGACTCATCGGAAAACATAATTTTATCCCATTGTTCCTGGGTCCATGTTATGCGTTCTCTACACCATTCATATCGACGAGCGCGATTCCCGTGACGTATCGGTGGGCACCTGATTGGGCGTCGAGCTCGTAGGCCGTACTCATGCAGTCGATTTCGCACAGTTTGAGGACTTACATCAACACCACTTGAAATTTGTAGCCTCAAACTTATCTCTCGAGCGGTTAACATCGGCTGGCGTCTTGCAGTCAGTTGTATGTACCGGTCTTGCCGAGTGGTTGTACTCCTTTTATGGCCTGGATGCTGTTCAGCGGGTTCTCTTGTATTATTGTAGCGCTGCCAAAGATGACAAATAACACTTCTATGAATGCCAAAATGTCCAGATACCTGAGATTGATTACTTCCCACTTGCAACATCCCTACAGCTCTTTGCATTTCATCTGCCATCAAATGACGTCGCTTCATGACGTAAAGAATATCTAACAATTCAATTTTGTCGCTAACTTTATTTAAATGGTTGGTAAAATTATAAAATCAAGACTAAACGTAGCAATTAAAACGCACTTAAATTCAAACAAATTCGCAGTCATTTGAATTTTATGAAAAAACAAAACATAATCAAATATTTTTTTTTACAACCAGCCAGTATGTCATGAATAACAAAAAAGTTTATTTATCTACGCACTTTGTTTGAGTAAATACTTAGAAAATAATTAATATAAATGGTAAAATTTGTAATATCACGCATGTTGCTTAGACTTTTTTGATGTGTGTAGTTCGGTTATTATGCACAAATGAAATGGATGAGAAATAATACCACGGATCATGAATTCTGACATGTCACAAAAACTCTTTGGAAAGTTCTAACAAAGAAGCCACCATCTAAACCATATTGAAGTTTTCACAACACAATTATAATATAATATATAGTAAGTAATACCTACTCGACGATGGCAGTAATAATCTAGAAGATTTATTGCCAAAAAAAAACTTAAAAAAAAACTATCGATAAATCGCACCTCTCTGCTTGTAGCGGGGAACCCTATTTAATTGACAGATCAACACGCCACGGCTCGCAGTGTACCCGACTTGTTAAAGCGCAAGGGCCTCGCAAACACGACGTTCCCCGTTTTTCTTCGTTCCAATTTGAGTCCCTTTTGTTACGGCCCTATGGGTAAAGTTTACGTAAGTAAATAAGCCCGCTTTGTCTCAACACTTGCTGTCAATTGTGACGGGAATTTAATGAGCTCGAGCCTCGGTGTTGTTACCGAAACGATATTCATGATAGCTCTCACGTTTATCTCAGCCATCGACATGGAATGAGATAGGGTTTGGACAGGTTTGCGTAATAATTCCAAAGAGTTGTTTAGGCAAGTTTATGGTCAGGGGTGTACTGACTTTTTGGAACTAGCGTCCACTTTGTCAGATTATCAGCTAACGATCTGTCATGTAGTGGATTTTATGCTTTATTCATAACACTGGCTGTGTGATGTACTTCTTGTTTCTTGATGTACAAGAAATGACTAATAAAGCCATATGAATATATGAAGCCTAATCATTATCTACTTTTCTCGTATTAAAACTACAATAACTTTTGGTAGATCGAACCGATTTTAATGAAACAAAGACTACATGTCACTCGGAGTTATGCTTTACGACTTTCTTGAAAGGTTTCATCATAATCGCAGTACTTTAGCAGTGATGTGAGTTCAATCAAAGAGACAGACATTTCTAAAAGTGACTGAAATGTATTTAAATGTATGTTAATACTTATTCCTAAATCTTTACAAAAATCTAAAAAGTACGTACACGATAGAATCACATTCTCGATATACACTCATGAAAAAAGTCTAAGCAACATGTACTAATTTAAATTTTAGGATGGTTCTTCACATTATAACGTTGTATTTTATTTTTAAAATAATATCTTTAGGATTCTATGATGTAAAAATAACAGCTGTTGTCTGTATATACTGTAGAAACTAAGATACATAAGAGACTAAACTTTATTCTTACAAAATGAAATTTCTAAAGAAAATGTATTTATTGTGAAAGAATAGAACAATTTAATACAAAGTATGGTCTCCTCTGCTATTCAGAACTTGAACAGTCTCATTAATTTAATGAATAATCGTTGCCGACAAGTTCTGAATAGCAGAGGAGACCATACTTTGTATTAAATTGTTCTATTCTTTCACAATAAATACATTTTCTTTAGAAATTTCATTTTGTAAGAGTTCTTTTAATAACAGAAATGAACAATATTAGAATATACTGTAGAAACTAAGATACATAAGAAACTAAACTTTTTTCTTACAAAATGAAATTTCTAAAGAAAATGTATTTATTGTGAAAGAATAGAACAATTTAATACAAAGTATGGTCTCCTCTGCTATTCAGAACTTGTCGGCAACGATTATTCATTGAATTAATGAGACTGTTTATGTCATCTTGCGGTATTTGCTCCCAATGGAATTGTAGCAAATCCTTCAGCTGTTGGGTTGTTGTGCTCGATGGGGTTGAGATCTGGCGATTGTGCAGGCCAGGGCAATACCCGGATGTTCTCCGTTGCAAAGTATTCACTGGTTCGCCGAGCTGTATGTGAACGCGCATTGTCATGCGTTAACCTAAAATCGGAGCCAAAGGTTTGTGCAAATGGGTAGACATAAGGTCTGAGAATATTCTCAATATAACTTTCAGGATTCATGTTTACATTTACAAAAAGGAGCTCAGTTCGCCTGTTCTTCATAATACCCGCCCATAACATAACTGTTGAGCCACTATATGGATGAACTTCCTGAACGCACCTGAGCCTTTCAGTATTTCCGGGCCGACGATACACTCGCACCCTTCTTGTATCAGGCTTAAACCCGAATCGCGACTCATCGGAAAACATAATTTTATCCCATTGTTCCTGGGTCCATGTTATGCGTTCTCTACACCATTCATATCGACGAGCGCGATTCCCGTGACGTATCGGTGGGCACCTGATTGGGCGTCGAGCTCGTAGGCCGTACTCATGCAGTCGATTTCGCACAGTTTGAGGACTTACATCAACACCACTTGAAATTTGTAGCCTCAAACTTATCTCTCGAGCGGTTAACATCGGCTGGCGTCTTGCAGTCAGTTGTATGTACCGGTCTTGCCGAGTGGTTGTACTCCTTTTACGGCCTGGATGCTGTTCAGCGGGTTCTCCTGTATTATTGTAGCGCTGCCAAAGACGACAAATAACACTTCTATGAATGCCAAAATGTCGAGATACCTGAGATTGATTACTTCCCGCTTGCAACATCCCTACAGCTCTTTGCATTTCATCTGCCATCAAATGACGTCGCTTCATGACGTAAAGAATATCTAACAATTCAATTTTGTCGCTAACTTTATTTAAATGGTTGGTAAAATTATAAAATCAAGACTAAACGTAGCAATTAAAACGCACTTAAATTCAAACAAATTCGCAGTCATTTGAATTTTATGAAAAAACAAAACATAATCAAAATTTTTTTTACAACCAGCCAGTATGTCATCAATAACAAAAAAGTTTACTTACCTACGCACTTTGTTTGAGTAAATACTTAGAAATTAATTAATATAAATGGTAAAATTTGTAATATCACGCATGTTGCTTAGACTTTTTTGATGTGTGTATATATCTTCTTTATTATTCTATTTATATATCTTCTTTTATTTGACTGTATATTTTGTAATATTGTTGGTGTCTCATGTAATATGGTTGGGTTATATTGCACGAGTGAAGTGGATGGACAATAATACCACGGAGCATGAATTTTGAGATGGCACAAAAACTTCACGGAATCTTCTAAGGAGCATAAGTTGGCAACGCACTTACGACTCCCCTGGTGTTGCCAGTGTGTATGGATGGTGGTGATCACTTAACATCAGGTGACACACATGTGCTCCTTGTTAAAACTTGGCTAGCTAGTTTCTTTGTAACGGCTGCCACCTCAATCCGCCCGTATCGAAGCAACATATAATTATTTCTTTTTCACCACCGATATTTAGAATATGGCATTTTAATTCCATATTTTATCTAAGATATTTTACGCATGTGTGTGTTTTCATGTCATTTGTTTTGTCAAAATATCATATAGGTAACGTATCTACACCTTTTTGCTTATAATATCATTGTTTCATAAATTACAGGAAATATTTCAAAGGATCTTCATCTAAAATTTAGAGGCAGACTCGAGGCGATGTAATGCGATATAGATCAGATTTAAGCATAATTATCTTCCCACAATGCAAGGATAGCGTTACCACTAATGATCGCGTGTGGTACCCGATTGTTCCACGCTCTTAATGAGGACCTGTGGGGAGTTCATTATTTCCACCGAAATCATCTTTTTTATATATTGAATTCAACAAAGAGTTTTCTTCAAAAAAGTTCTTATGTTTTATACCGTACGTGTAAATACAATTAATACGTGCGTTTGTTTCCCAAGCTTACCATTGAAACAACCGATTTGAATTTTTTTTAACTAAGATATATAATGCATTTCGAAGTATCGTATATACTACATGTCTTTGGGCTATTTCTATACAAGTTAAACTCTAAAATCTTTATATTTCAAGCATTATCTTTTTTACAGCAACAATAAAAAATTACCTAAATAGTTGCCGCCGTTCTTAAACAATGCGGTTACACGCGGCAATTCATTTTTATTTAATCATATATATAATGCTTACGTTAATTTATAAGTTTGTTAAGCTTTCGAGCCATAACTATTCAATCGATAATCATGTAACAGATATGAAAAAATATATAGAGTAGATTTTATACTTAAAAATACTATTCACGAGGTACAATTCAAATAGAAATTAACGCGAGCGAAGAAGCGCGTAAATGATAGTATTTATACGGTGATGAAATTGTCATAAAATAAAGGGGTTATTATTGTGTACACGCGATAAGAATTACTTCAAGTTTATACAATTGAAAGGCTAAAAGGCAAAAACGGCTAAGTCACACAAAACTGTACAGGAGAGATTATTTAAATTTTGAAAGCATTATATGATGGACTTGAATTCATTAGAATTAATGATTTTGAATGGAAATGTTGTATATGTATTTGGAATTGTTTTCTGTATAAAATGTGCTTAATAATAATAATAACTGACGTGGTCAAGCCATGGACTTAGCTAGAGATATTCACTATTAAACAAGAAATACAACAAAAAAAATTGATATAACGCGTTTACACTTGTTTTTAATTGTATGAAATAAGTATTTTTGTGGCCATAATGTGTTCTCTTTGGAATTTTTATATTATTTATAGTGGGACAATATTTAAATATCAGGTTTTGTTTATTGAAACTATTAACATTAGCGTGATTTTCATATCTATTGGCACTCGGAGCAATAATTATATACATTTTTATAAAGTTTATTAATCAATCAAAGGTGTGATGAGCTACAAAATATCAATATTACATGTACACAACCCGCTATACCACGCGTCGCTAGTCTAACGCAAACCACGCAAGCGCAATACGGCCGGTCTTGCTTTATCTCCTCCCGAAAATAACTCTCAAACCGCCTAAAATATTTTCACTTAAAAAAAAATGACAGTCAATTTTTATCCCTTCAATTGTTTGAACAAAAATAATCAACTTGTATTGACTTTATCTCAAACAAATTACTTTTCGAGGACAACCTATACTCGTATACAGTAGCCTCGAGAGATCTCTGGCGTTATGTAATTTAAATTAATAATACCTTTGAACAAACATTGCTCTTATAAAACAGGTAGGGTTCATACTTTCATAATTTATTGCAAATTCCAATACGTAATAACGCGTATAAACTTTTGGTTTCTTCTACAGGCATGAACCAGACTAGGCTCCCCTCGGCAGCGGCTCAAGCCTAGGTCCATTCCCTCGGCGTGGAGCCCTTGAGTGCGCTGCTCGCGATATAGTGACACAAAATCTTACTTACATCACTGCGACAACATTACACATATCACCTCCACACACGTGCACGCAAACATGCTTACAAATAAAAGTGGAAGCGTTGTTTTTTTTTCCTTATAAAACTGACATAGTTTAGATAAATTATCCGGCACAAAATACATATAAGAGTTGTCGAGGTATGTATGCTTGGTAAACATATATATTTGAATAACTCATATAAGTATGAATATGTAGCTTAGCTTAGGTTAGCTCCAGCCCAAGCCGAGGTGTGCCGTGCCCAGCTAGTTGCCCAAATAAAATCGGTTGAGTAGGTACCTTAAGCGCTCGCCTTAGTAGTCCGGTGAAGCTGTTAAGACCTAGCTAGGTCATATCGTAGCCAGTTCGAAAAAAAATCTACAGGCACGTTGAGCGGTATTTTTGGCAGGAGATAAAGTAGTTTCGCGTCATGACACGTTACGTCAGTATGACCGGTCGTACCGCACTTAGACTAGGGACGCATGATATAAGGGCCTGTGTACATATAATATTGATATTTTGCAGCTCACCATACGTTTGCGTGATTAATTAGACTTTATAAAAATGTATATAATTATTGCTCCGAGTGCCAATAGATATGAACACCACACTAATATTAATAATTTCAATAAACAAATTCTAAAATTTAAATATTGTCATTCACACTACAGTTAATATGAAAATTCAAAAGAAGCACATTTATTTCATTCTTTCGAGTTTTCATTTCTGTCAGTAGTCCTTATGACTGCCTCGGCTTTTTTCCTTTGTTTTTGGTTCGGTAGCCTCAGCCAAAATTGTCAGACTCGAAATACATATACGCTATCGTGCGACACATATGAAGGTATGCATATTGCATATATGTCTCACCAAAGCATACTTGTACGGTTTTAAGGCATATTTCTCAAGCCGAAGTTTGCTCTATTTGACACCCTTGAACGTATTGCAATTCCGCTGAGTGCCCTAAGGGCTCGTGAAGGCCCATCAGGTAAGTATCGGTTAGTAGAAAACAAAACATAACGCATCTAGTAATTATATTAGTCCTTGTTTGCAAAACATTATTTATTAGTTGTCACGTAAATATCTATATATTGGTATATAAAGTAAACGGTGTTTGGTCTGTATCTTCAGTTGATTCGAAAGTTGCCTCCCGTATTTCCCGCGGGAAATCTGAACGTGAAAAGCGCTACAGAAAAATTGATTCTGTAGAAGTTTTCGGGTTAACGGTTCCTTGTTTTGAACATATACTTTGAATAGATAGATTTATGAAACACTAGCGAACTTCCATAATTGTCCGCGTTAATCTTTATATATGTGGGATGAAGTTATAGCACGATAGAATTCGTTTTTTTTTCAACCGTTTACAAATCTTATATAACGTAATATTTTTATACATGACATATCAAAACATAAAAGTCATTCTCCTTTTATTATTCTTTATAAACGTAATTTGAATATAGCCTTAAGTTCGTGTTTGCGCGTAATAAGGTCAAAAGTTTAATAGAAAACAAAGTTAATATATTATTATAGGACTATTCAATCGGCATTTATATATCTTTAACTTGTTTCGATGTTTATATATCGATATATAAACTAGCGGACCTGGCGGACGTTGTCCTGCCTTGATAATAAAAAAACCCTAAAAGTCAACCGCAACGCCACCTACCGGGACCAATTGTGAATCTAAACCATTCTCGGATCCACTGGAACAGGCACACAAAGTTTTATTAAAATCGGTCCAGCCGTTTAGAAGGAGTCCAGTAACATACACACGCACAGAAGAAATTTATATATAAAGATAGGCAGTGGGGAAACGGTTAAGAACATCTCCCTCCTCTGTTTCTCAGCCCATATTTTTTTTATGATTTTTTTGATGAGTTTTAGTGTCAACAATAAAAAAACTGGAAAAAGTTTTATCTCTACAACCGGAGCTCGACCACTGGCCGAGCTTTAGTATAAATTAATACATATTTAAATTTGAATACCGCGCAACTACACACATCAAAAAAGTCTAAGCAACATGCGTGATATTACAAATTTTACCATTTATATTAATTTTATTATTTTATTAAATTTAAGTATTTACTCAAACAAAGTGCGTAGGTAACTAAACTTTTTTGTTATTGATGACATACTGGCTGGTTGTAAAAAAAAATTTGATTATGTTTTGTTTTTTCATAAAATTCAAATGACTGCGAATTTGTTTGAATTTAAGTGCATTTTAATTGCTACGTTTAGTCTTGATTTTATAATTTTACCAACAATTTAATTAAAGTTAGCGACAAAATTGAATTGTTAGATATTCTTTACATCATGAAGCGACGTCATTTGATGGCAGATGAAATGCAAAGAGCTGTAGGGATGTTGCAAGCGGGAAGTAATCAATCTCAGGTATCTCGACATTTTGGCATTCATAGAAGTGTTATTTGTCGTCTTTGGCAGCGCTACAATAATACAGGAGAACCCGCTGAACAGCATCCAGGCCGTAAAAGGAGTACAACCACTCGGCAAGACCGGTACATACAACTGACTGCAAGACGCCAGCCGATGTTAACCGCTCGAGAGATAAGTTTGAGGCTACAAATTTCAAGTGGTGTTGATGTAAGTCCTCAAACTGTGCGAAATCGACTGCATGAGTATGGCCTACGAGCTCGACGCCCAATCAGGTGCCCACCGATACGTCACGGGAATCGCGCTCGTCGATATGAATGGTGTAGAGAACGCATAACATGGACCCAGGAACAATGGGATAAAATTATGTTTTCCGATGAGTCGCGATTCGGGTTTAAGCCTGATACAAGAAGGGTGCGAGTGTATCGTCGGCCCGGAAATACTGAAAGGCTCAGGTGCGTTCAGGAAGTTCATCCATACAGCGGCTCAACAGTTATGTTATGGGCGGGTATTATTAAGAATAGGCGAACTGAATTCGTTTTTGTAAATGGAAACACGAATGCTGAAAATTACATTGAGGATATTCTCAGACCTTATGTCAACTCATTTGCACAAACCTTAAGCTCCGATTTTAGGTTAATGCATGACAATGCGCGTTCACATACAGCTCGGCGAACCAGTGAATATTTTGCAACGGAGAACATCCGGGTATTGCCCTGGCCTGCACAATCGCCAGATCTCAACCCCATCAAGCACGCATGGGACATGCTCCAGAGACGTGTTTTGAAGGACTTGGACGGAGCGACAACAACCCAACAGCTGAAGGATTTGCTACAATTCCATTGGGAGCGAATACGGCAAGATGACATAAACAGTCTCATTAATTCAATGAATAATCGTTGCCGACAAGTTCTGAATAGCAGAGGAGACCATACTTTGTATTAAATTATTCTATTCTTTCACAATAAATACATTTTCTTTAGAAATTTCATTTTGTAAGAAAAAAGTTTAGTTTCTTATGTATCTTAGTTTCTACAGTATATTCTAATATTATTCATTTCTGTTATTAAAAGAACTTATAAAGACAACAGCTGTTATTTTTACATCATAGAACCCTAAAGATATTATTTTAAAAATAAAATACAACGTTATAATGTGAAGAACCATCCTAAAATTTAAATTAGTACATGTTGCTTAGACTTTTTTGATGAATGTATATTCAGAGCAGTCGAAAATTTTTGCGAGAATTATAAAAAACTGTAATTTTTACATTTTACAAACATTAGGACCGTTTCGATTCGAATATCAGCTTTGTAAATTCCCTCCGCATGCGTATATGTAACATTAATTAACAAACATTCAAGTTGTCGGGTTGTTTTAATTAGCAAAGTTTGAGTAAGCGGTCAACTTAATCCAAAGGGTCAGACGTGTTCGTACGGCTTACGAAGTGAACCCAAGTACCCACTTTACTAAGTGAGAATAACTGGGATTGTGTTGACCGCAGACCGGTCGTGACTGGACATGAATTATCTTTATCGGGTATGGCAATTGTTGTTGATTGAAACGCAACAATAATTCACTACGATATATTATAAAACAAAGTTCTCTGCCACGTCTGTCTGTCTGTACGCGATAAACTCAAAAACTAATAAATTAAGGATGGTAGCTAGCGGGCGGTGGTCATAGAAATAGCCCTACCGTTACGGCTGCATCACAATGCTTTTATTCACCAAAAACTCCGGTCCATTCGGTGTCAGACCATGCTAATCTGTGAGGGAGCTTCTACTACGCGACTGACAATTTAAATAATTGATCCATTTTTTTTTTATATTAGCACGGCATAATTACTGCACTGTGCCTGATGGTAAGCACAGTACAATCCAAAAACAATGGCGACCACCGAGTGACACACTGTCCATCGCAGAAGCGAATCACTATGACTGGCTTTTTCGCCATATACATGGTGGTTGCGACCCAGTCAGGCTGTAAAACCCTACCACCCCGCTATCGCCATTGCCTCGTTCGTTGCAGGATGTACCACGTGCAGTTGAGGTTGGCTTGTGATGTCTCAAGTCTTAGGTATTATTTGACACCCCTTACACCCCTTATTTTTGTTGGCAGAAATTGACTACTTATATATCTTCCTTATATAATGAAATACTTGGTGCAATAAAATCACCTGGATTGTCAGTTATACCGTCTTGAGTAAACCGTGATTTATATTTAATTGGAGTATTTGCATTACTGCTTATGAGTTCCTTGCTGTTACAAACTTGACATATCCACGAGGTTTTGTAAACTGATTTATTAGCTAAACATTTATTTTTGTCCGTAATGACACAATCAAAATGATAGATCAATGAACATCGTGTACATTTCATTGTACCGCTGTTATTTATACTATTTGAGTATGCTGCACAGTTGGAAACATTTTTAAATCTTGTTTTAGACATTATAATATAAGAAGGTATTCGACTGTATCAAAGATTATTGAGATATCTTTTTATAAATAAATGTAAAAATGAAAAATGACACGGCCAAGGTAGCTTCTTTTCAGCCCGTTAGTTAAAATAAAAGGGAAACTTACAAGGGATTATGGAAATACAGCTAAAAAATAATTACACCATTCACACACATACGTGCCTATAAATCGTATAATAATAACCAAATTTAACAATTTTATCTAAAATTATAAAATATCAAAAAATTTGACACAACTATACAGACTATTTGAAACGCAATAACTTAAGATTTGTCATAATTAGTAGCATATACATAATATTTAAGTATAAGTTAAAAAAGGGAATAGGGATCGCTAATAAATAAGCTTCAGTATAATGCAAACCAAAAACAATTAAGATCATAGGCAGGCGTCGCTGCGATGTCGGACTACAAGGATCTCTACCAAATGGGCATACACCGATTGATTCCAAAATCAAAATCATAAATACTTCATTTAATTTGGGCCCTAAGATGGCGCTTATGAACGTTCAAACTACCACCGCGCCGCGCCGCGCCGCGCCGGTTTGGAAAACAACTCAATCATCGGTGAGAACCACAGGTTTATCTTTTTTACATATATATATTTCAAAAAATCCTAATATGTTATAATCGTTTTAAGTGTATGCACAGAGAGAGAGCTGTTAATTCCAGACATCACCATCCTTCACACATTGATCCACCTCATAATATACGAAATGCAATAAACTAAAATACAGTAACGGGACAATAAAGCCGGGTATAGATGCTTCGCTATCTTGATAACTGAAAATACGTGAGAAAGAAAAATGTCACCATACAAATTGGGACACAATTGCCTTGCAGCACCACTCATTTTTTGCGCATTCAACAAAGGATATAGTTTCCATATAAACGTATACAGTACCGAAATGGTAACAAATGGGATTGCTCGTGCTATTTGTATAGAAATTTTGAATGCATCGCGTCGCGTCTGCGAAGTTTTTAAATGGACATGAAATTCAACATACTAACTAAAAAACATACTAACGTTTTTATGCTTATTATGTATTCAACGTTGAATTCTGTTTACGTAGTTCCTCTAAATCCTCAACTAACGTGAATTGAATACGGGTATATCCACATACTTGAAGCGTATGAATGTTAGGCTACAGTTCGAAAGCTTCTTCCCGAGGGAAAAATGAGATTGAACGGTTGCGATGTATTATCGATTTTAAACAGTGAGAAATACATTAGAATATCTCGATTGTTTCGAATTCAAGACTATTTTTATCTGTTTGTTATTCTTGAGATTAAACGTTCAGAAGCCGTACTAAAGTTCGAATTTAAACGATTAGGTATTTATAGTCATAGAAAAATGTCAACCGTTGAGGGCGCATCTTTTAGGACCATCTTTTAGTTCATCAAGTTTTTTGTTAGTTAAGTTACTTTTTAGACGCTTGGTTCATATCTACGCAAAATGATCGCGATAGCTTCAGTTTAGGATACTACCATATTTATAAAACCTACTACGTGTTCAGCGATATGTGATTTCTTATCGTGGAAAAGTGACTTATGTTGTTTTCTTTGTACATTTTTATGTATCTACCTACACTTATTTATTAATACTGCGCAAAATAATTCTATTAATCTCTTTCATCCAATAAGTAAGCCACTAATGGCACTAACAGTTTATACATTTTGTAACGTAGTTTTGAATGATTACCCGCGACACAGGATTCAGTTCCTAGTGCAGGAATCTACAGTTATTTTTATGCCATGTAACATCATTTTGTTAAATAAATACTTTTTACTTTTTTTACATAATATACATTGTTAAGAACACAAACAACGCTAACAAAGTATCACAGGTATCAGCTAGTATCGAATAAATGTATATAAGTAGCAAACGTAGGGCCGATGAAGAATATTCTGTATTTAGCAAAAAGAAACCAAACTATAAAAATATAGATAAGATTGAAGTGTTTCTGTTTTTATCTTAAAAATTACTAAATCAATTTTAACAAGACATTTTAGAATGATTTTATTTAGGCTACATATCAGGTGGTTTTCCACAGAGGCTAAGGCGTTAATTAAAATGTAAATGTTAGAAACAGTTTGTAATGGTTAAGTTGTGAACCGTAATCCCAATTTTACATATAAAACACATAGCTTTCGAATGTCGCTGCCGTCGGTTCTTAATAAAACTGCTAACATTGTCAGATTTTAAAGCGATTTTTTTAGGTCATTGCAATGTACGGATACTACTTTCAATCGAAAAAGACACTATCGTTATCACGATAGTAGCAGACGCCACCACCAGAGGCGCTAGCCTGATGTGGTTTCCCCACTCGTGACCAAAAAGGACGCGAGTGAGACGATGTCGAGGCAGAAGGAGGAGGCGGAGAGGGCCCACGAGGCAGACCCTCAAAGTGGCCGTCTCCGCTAAAGGAGGACAGGCGGGGGAGGAGGAGGCGCTTCGCTCAGCTCTTCCCGCCACCGTAGCCGGACCTGAGGGATGGGCCGGGGGGCCCGTCTCCTCATTGCACAGGTCCGGCGGACGAGGGGGGCAGCCGGTGTGTACCCGGTCTGTCCCTCTATAGGTAGGAGCCAGGCGGTCACCTTCCGCCGGGCGGACCGTGGGGGCGGCTCTACAAGGTTGATTAGCTTGTTCGATCCCTTGCCGCCCCCACAAAACGGTCAGTCGGTACACCGTGGGGTTTTAGTCCGTGCGACTCGGACATGGCGTATCCATAAGGGATTTCCCCACGTTAAAAAGAAAAGGGATACTACTTTCATGTGTTCGAAACCAAAAAATACAGAAATAAAGATGAAGATAAAGTATAATGGGTATTTTGTAATGGACACTTGTCTGCCAACCAACATCAAATTGAAAATCTATCGTCAATCACTCATACGTGTGCATACTTGAGAACCAGTCCCTCTAGATTTAGTAAGTAGCTTCAAATAAAATTAAAAACTTTGCCTCAACTCTAAAATGCTTTTCCCGAATGTAATTACAAAAGGCATCTGTGATTTATTCACACAAATCGATGTATGTGTTCACAGAATGTAAGGAATCTGTCCACGGTGTGTCCTTTGATCCCAGCCTTGGGATTACGGCTTATATCGAGATAAAGGTTATTACGGGACCCTAAAGTTTTGAGGGTCGAATACTACATAAAGGAATGAATAGGGGATATTGTAACCGTCTGGAATGAGGTGAAGAATTGCGCTGAAGTTTTTGATTTAATGTTTTGGCTATGTTTTTTTAAAAATAGATTTTGATAAAATTTCGTTGTCTTTGTATTTTGATACGTGAATTGTTTTAAATTTTAAACTAATCATACTCGCAATTATACTTTAATAATTTAGCGTTTTGATGTTAAATGGTGCTGTGCCCGAGTAATATTCAATTTGAGGGCGGTAACCAATCTGGTAGGCTTAAAAAACCCTACCTCCATGTTCTGGTTACACCACGATATTTTCCTCCACTGAAAACTTTGACTTAAGGCTTCGAATTTATGTCGATAACACGGTGTCTGAATACTCATAACCATTGAGCCATAATCGTTTATAACATTAATAAACATTACATGTATCTCATTGTACTTAACCATTGGTTAGAGACCCTTATTGTACACAATATTTATTTCTTAAACAATTGGACCAAAATAAAGATTTAAGTAATTGTCTACAGTAGGGTTTCCCAAACTTTAAACATAACGGTACACCAACGAAATATCTTTTATTTTATCGAACTCCATATTAAATGATTACAAATCAACACTGAAATTTATATAAGAACTTTTTTTTAAAGAAATGTGTAATATAATTGAAACACATAATTCTTAACTTAAAATTTTAACGTGACGAATGAAATTGTTTTACTCTTTTATGTATAATTGTTTTATAGTTCGATATTATGTCCGACAATTGTATGCGTATATCTGGGGTAGCATCCAACCTTGACCTGCATTTGATTTCATCATTACATAGTATAAAACAAAATCCCCTAGCGCGTCTATCTGTCTGTTCGCGATAAACTCAAAAACTACTAAACGGATTTTCAAGCTGTTTTCACCAGTGGGTAAAGTGATTCATGAGGAACGTTTTGGTATATAATTTGTCAAGTATTTTTTTTTTACAAATAGGGCGGGACAATGTAATACGTACTGTTATACCCCCTTACTATTTACCACTTTCCTTACCACTTCACTATTCCAACCCTGTCAGCATTTTCTGCTGTTTGCCGCACTGACACACCCATCCCTTACAGTCAGTCCGGTTCTAGATCCCATACACGCTGGTTGACAATTCAGTTTTCAATTTGTTTCAAGTGATGTAATTAAGTGATTTACTTAGAAATAAAAGTGTATTCCAAAAAGTGTTTTTTTAAAAACCGATTTCTAAGTTCACGGATAACAGTACGCTAACCCCGATTATACAAATTTCTGCATTGGTGCTCCGTTCCTATTGGTCTTAGCTTTATGATATATAGACTATAGCCCTCCTCGATAAATGAGCTATCTAACACTGAAATCATTTTTCAATGTAGTTCCCGAGATTAGCACTTTCAAGCAAACAAACTCTTCAGCTTTATAAGATTAGTATAGATAGCCATCATAAGGAACAAATGCCTAAGAAGCGGATTCATGAGGAATCGAACTGAATCAAATAGTTTTAGTTCGTTTCAATCCGATATACACGTATTCATTTGTGAATCATGCAATTTCGATTGTATGGTTCACAAATGTATATATGTATGAATAGCTTAGAATAGTTAGCTAGGACAGACGCGTCTTTTTCCTGGTAATAGCCCAAGCCGAGGTGTGCGTACACCCTTGTGTATGTTACCTAAAACCCAAATCGGTTGTGTGCCTTAAGCGCCAACCTTAGTAATCCGGTGAAGCTTTAAAGACCCTGCCGAGACAATAGCGTAGTCAGTTCGAGAAAAAAAAAAGGATTCATGAGGAAGGTTTAATATAACTTGTTAAAGTTTTTTTAATATTAGGGCGGAACAATGTCCGCCGAGCCTGCCAGTATATACTAGAGATATTTGGCTTAGAATATGACTTTAATGTGCGACATCTTATTTTTGATTTATTATTAGATATTTATTTCTGTTGTATGTGAACGAAATACAGCGAAAAGCGAACTAAGTCCAGTTTATTTTTACTTAATAAGAGCAGGTAACAGTGCAAATAAATTGATTAGTGATTAGAATGTAGATCTATTCAACACAAGCTTACAGGAACTCAAATGCATTCTAAATTCCTTCTTTGTATCTATATTTTCTTATATATGGATGCGGAATCGCCTTCGATCGTGTATTTTTTTTAATTTAGTATTGTCCCTAAGAGTTTAAAATAAAATTAAAAAACATTTTGAATACCGTAATATATTAAATTGAACGGCAGAATGAAATCTGTATTTAAATGGAGACATCAACTTTAATACGCAGAAATATACACTTTATTAAAACCGTTTGCATCTATTTTTACCAATTTAGAATATTTACAACGCAATCATTTTTTCTTAATGATTTTAAAAGAATTCTATTAGGATCCCTTCAAGACTGAAGGGTAAATTATAGGTCACTTGAAAATGCTAGAGCGTGCTAAAAGTATTTATATAATCTTGTAAAACGAGTATTCCACTTGTAAGCTGAACTTGATGCTTTAAAACTTAACAGACGAGTTACGTAACTTGAAGTATAGCGACTGTTACACTAGAAGAAGCAACTTAAGCGTGAAATGAGACTTTAAGACGAAGTTATGAAAAATATGATTTCCCACTATGATTTCTAACTAACGCGCGACAGATTCTTTCAGTTTGGCGATTTCCATCGAATAAAATTCGTGAAACTAATTATCAACAATATATTAGTTATTAAATATTAATTAATATGACATCTTCACAATTTAAGCATATTTTTCTTAATGTGAAACAACTAATTGCTTGGTGAAGGCATAATATAGATTTTATCAGCCGTAATCCTGACATTTTGTTTAAACGCCATCTGTCCATTCAAACTTAGTACTATATTCAATTACATTCAATTTTTTTCAGGAACTTAAACTTATTTTTGCTAATTCTTTGCTCCTACGACCGTCTCGTCCAGTTACAAAACGAATTAACTTAACTTTAATTTGTAGACATGTATGTAGACATTGTAGATAATGTATGTCGTATTTTTAAATACTCAAACATTTAATATCATATTAATTTTAATAATTTGAAGGGCTCCCTTTTACTTATAATTAATTTCTGATTCATATCTGTCTGGTGTCCACGTAATGGTTTCTAAGATATTTTTACTAATGTACATGTCGGGGCAGCGATGAAATGGCATCCATGTAGAAGTATGACGTCATCCATAGTGACGTCATGGTTATGATTCGATCAATCCACCAAGAACAGTCGAATAAAACGTTAACCGATACAGAAACACAACACTGACTATAGTTACGATGAAATGATCCACAGATGTGATTAGCCCGACCGACAGTCTGAGCGAGTTTTTTTTTATATCTTAGGAGGCAAACGAACAGGTGGGTCAGCTAAGTGATCACCACGGCAACACCAGAGGAGTCGTAAGTGCGTTGCCAACCTGTGTTTGAGGCAGGGGGAGTGGGGAGGGGAGGAGGAGAAGAGGGAAAAGACGAGGTGGGCCTTAGGCGCTCTCACTGACCGAACGACACGCAACAATGCAAGCACTGTTACTTCACGTCGGTTTTCTATGAGAGGGTGATACTACCCCGGACGAGTCGACCCATTCATGCTGAAACCAGTAGGTACTAGCTTTGGCGTGGCTCTACCAACTACAAAAGTAGGTCCTTTGAGTATGTCCTTCACCGGACTAATATCGAGTCGTCGGTCGCCTTTTAAGACACTAAGATACAAAAACAGCCGATACTTCCAACCAATGGTATCTCACACCGGAGTAAATAATGAACAGCCGATAACTCTAACCAATAGCGTTTGAGGTCATTAGTAACACCCCGGTATAGTCAATAGCGCGGTATCACAGGTCAATAGTGACTGCCCCGATATATATATTTCTAATCTTTTGTTCATAAAAAAGCAACCACACTTTAAGACATATATGTGAATAAATAAAGAACTGACAGCTTAACGTTTTTATAATTCTGTAAGTTTGTTGATACTATGTAAAATCAATGTATGATATAATGTTGGTAAATGGCAATTTATATATTGCGGTAATATATTTGGAGGAAATAACTTCATTTAATCATTCATATGTTACCTACATAAATATAAACAGATTTGTTGTAAACGTAGCGTTGATTTTTAAAAGGACCAAGTTGTATGGTTAAAAAGAAAACTTACCCTTTAAGCTTCCGGTTCTGGATCTGTAAAGAAAATTTTATAAATTATTACGTTTTATAGATAATTTAGTAAATATTACATCAACTACATATAATTAGGCAAAAATAATATATAAAATAGAAGAATAATTCAGTATAATTTTCTGCTCTGTTTGTCAATGAAGTTTTTTATTTATTTTTTTGAAGTGAAACATCCTAGGACGGTTTGAAATTCTGATCCGCAACCTTTTTGTGCCGCAAAAGGTGGTGGTAGCAAACACTGTATCGGGTTCAGTGTTGAAAACACCGTTTCTCGTCCGATCATGGAAGTTAAGTAACGTCGGGCGCGGTCAGTTTTTTGACGTTTTTTTAAACATTCGTACATTTTGTGACGTCACTGATCTGATACAGAGTGATTTATTTTTGTTTGTTTTATTACAGTTTTATTTCTATAGTGTTTCATTATGACACACCCTGTTTTTTTACCCTGTTATTTATAAATCTCTATTCTCCATATTTCACGATCATTATATATAATCTAATTAATATATAATATTTGTGGAATACTCAATACGGGCAATATGAAGAAAAAGCTTAATATCTTATATTTTGGTCGGATTTATAATTGTCAGATCTTGTGACGCCGTGGTAATAAGAGCCATTAGGGAGTTAAGAGGTTGCAAATTTGAACCCTTACATGACTGCCTTTTTATGTAATAAGTACAATTATTAACCACAAGGCGGCAATGAAGGTCACTAACCCGAGATCTTTGCTACTTCTGGGATAGTTTATTTTTAATATTTAACGTGTTCTTAGTTAACTATTTTCAAGTGATATTAAAGTCGAATTTTTGTTTATATTAATAAAATGATGTCGAGAAAACATTATGCGAGAAGAGTTACAGCGGAAAATCCTTTATATCCAAAATATATAACAATGCAAAGTGCTAAGTTCAGTTACCGCTGTCTGGCTGCAAGCCGTAAAATTATATTTATTACGCTCTCAACATTCAAGAGAAACACTATATTAACGAGTCTTCTACCTTCATTTTATAAGGGTTAGAGTGTGTCTTCTTTTAGAGAAATAGATCTGTTATGCATTTGGACATACTCTTGCATGATTCAGTGACTTGTTTACCAAACACATTAGTAACCTAAGTTTACGTGGCAAGATAAAACAGATTTTTATCTTATGCATTGTAAAATACCGAATTACGCTATAATCTATACACATAAACAACATTGAAGTGTTTGCTTGTAATGTCAAAATGATAGTTTTTATTAAATTGACCAGAAAGTATTTATAAATATTTTTTTAAGTGTCTGTCTTTCGGCGTTACTCCGAAAAGGTTGAGCTGATTATAACCCGACTTACACTGATAGACAGCTGATGTATTAAGAAATAATTTAGTTTTACTTTACACAAGCTATAGCTCACAATTTCGTCGGATTGGAATTTCCGAAACAGTTGGACCGATTTTTATAGGCCTTTAGAAGCGATGGTGGCTTGGTTGTTATTGTGTCGGGAACCGCGTCGATAGACGTACATTCGAATCCTTGCAACTGAGTTGGAGCTTGCGATAAAGGAAAATATTATAAGGAAACCATAGCATAGGACTTTTTATCAGTCTACTTTTTTTATATCATAGGAGGAAAACGTACACGTCGGTCACCTGATGTTAAGTGATCACCACTGTCCATATACACTTGCAACACCAAGGGAGTCGCAGCCTGTGTTTGGGGGTGGAAGGGAGTGGGAGGAGGTGTGCCTCCGGCGCTCTCACCGACCGAACGATGCGCAACAATACGAGCACTGTTATTTCACGTGGGTGTTTCTGTGCGTCGGGCGTTAGTCCCCCGGGCGAGCCGATACATTCATGCTGAAACCCGTAATAACTTCAACGTGGCTGTACCACCTCTGCTTGGCTAGCTTCCATCCGCTGAAAATCTATCGCCAAGCATCGGTTAGTGTATTCCGGCTGATGCAGCCAGTCGCCTCCAAGTTTGGTACGTTTTACATTACATTACATTTAAAATAAAATGAGGTTGTGGTCAAACGCTAAAACCTAAATATAAAAAAAATCCACTGGTAGATAGATGATCTAATAGAGAGTAACGCCTAAGGCGCTCGTTTACATTCAATTACATTTTTTTATCAAAGGAAGATCCTAACACGAATATTGGAGACAAGAAAATTAAAAGAGAATAAATAATACTATTATTATAATGTCAAGTATTTAAATACCTGTAGCATCTATATACGAAACTAAGCTCAGTGCAACAGAGTAAACGGTAACATCTTAACACATCTGCATGGATACCGGGGTGTGAGGCGCAATAAGCTTGAGTGCTCCAGTACCCATACTATGGGAATATTTTGTTTCCGATTTTACCGTCGAATTCAGTTAAGTATTCAGTAACTCTATAATCACTAGTAAACACTTTCACAGAAGCAAATAACCTGAATGTTGTAATAACATGGGGTGTAAGGGATATCGAATAACATCATAAGACTTGAGACAGCCAAGCCAACCTCACCTGCACGTAGTGCACCCTGCTGAATAACGAACGAGGCAATGGCGAAAGCGGGGTGGTAGGGTTTTACAGCCTGACTGGGTCGCAACCACCATGTATACGGCGAAAAAGCCCATCATAATGATTCGCTTCTGCGGGTCGCGTTTCGGGATCAGCCTGTACATATCCAGCTTTTTGCAGGCCGGCATGACAGCGGCGACCAGCGATGGATAATGTGTCACTCGGTGGTCGCCATTGTTTTGGCACTGTACTGTGCTTACCATCAGGCATGGTGCAATCATTTAGCCGTGCCACTATAAACAAAAAAAAAAGTTATGAACATTACAATCCAAAACTTGTAAAACTTGCGAAGATTATCTAAAAAAATAAGGAAAAAACGAATAATTCAACGTGTTCAGTTATGTATTAGTCTGCCGGGAGTAATAACTTCTCTGATATATTACTTTCCTTCTTGTAATCAGTGTCATTGGTATAAAGAAGTTTTGCAGTAACCGTAAAATTTAACTAAGTTAGAATTTTATTTGTTCTTCAAGGATACAACTTCGAACACGTAACTTTAACAGTATGAGGTAAGAAAATGATAGAAGGGAATCACAAAATATAGATTAAGTTCCTGTTTATTATCAACTAGCTTCTGCACCTGACTTTTTCCGCGTGGAATAGTTACTTTGGGCTTTTTTTTATTTATAGACGCAACCGAACGAGTTGCAACACCGAAAGAGTCGCAAGTGCGTTGCCATCCTGTGTTTGGGGGAAGGGGATGGGGGAAGGGGGTTGGTTTATCCGGCGCTCTCACTGACCAAACGAAACGCAACAATGCAAGCACTGTTACTTCCCGTCGGTTTTCTGTGAAAGGGTGGTACTACATCGGGCGAGCCGACCCATTCATGCTGAAACCAGTAATATCTTCAGCGTGGCTCTACCACCTCGTAAGCTAACGCTACCACGCAGTGGAAGCTCTCAAAAGGAAAAAAAAACGATATTGAATCACACTTCGTTGGTGCTCCGCTCCTATTGGTCTTAGCGTCATAGCTTCGTTTCGGAAATACCCGGAATAAACAGATAAACAGACAGATAGGAGTAGCGAGTATACTTTCATAACCAATAATTAACAAATTGTTATTTTGATATTACATACAGACACTTTATTTTTATTGGAACGAAGTTCCTTATCGCGCGTTGTGAAAGGGGGCTAGACGGAAAAAATTCTTACGAAAACTTGTATCGACACTTTTTGCTATAGTAAGCTATTGTAAGCTGTGCGGCGTGCGCATGTTTCTCTGTCTGTCTCTCTCCCTCTTTCTCTTATAGAAAGCAAGCCAGATATTTTCATTTCTATTTCGCATTGAACAGTGTGGTGTCGCGACGATTATTTTTGTTGAGTGTATACAGGTTTTATGTAAATAATAAAAAAAAAATAATAATAATGAATCCTGACAGTGTTTCTGCACAAGTTTTTTATTTAGTTAATTTTTTTTTTTTTGCAAATTGTGTCGATTCTACATTAGTTTTATTTTTTTATTTGTTTTTTTTTCTCCTTCTTGCATTTTTTTTTGCGGTAATTGTTTCGATTCTACATTAGTTTTTTTTTCTCCTTTATTGCATTTTTTTTTTGCAAATTGTGTCGATTCTACATTTGCCAAAGGAACTTCGTTCCTACCTGGTGTCCCACGACACCACATCTTTTATATGTATAGATATACAATACGTTAACCCCGATTTCGGAACCTTATTCATCGGTACACCTATTGGCCTTACTAGATTAATTAGCTATCTAACACTGAAATATTTTTTTAATAGGACCAGTAGTTCCTGAGATTAGCGTGTTTAGGTAAACAAACTTCAGCTTTATAATATTAGTATATATTAAAATAGTATATAATGTAGCTACAGTCAGAACAATATTAGGAATTTTAGAAAATAGAATTAAAGAAGATCATTCATACATACAGTACAAGATTATCTTTCAGTCAAGTCCAATGGTAAGGGAGCTTCAGTCATTTCTCTAGAGAGCTGTGTATAGCCTGGAAGCCTCATACATAACGGGGTTGTGGAAACGAGGCGTGAGTAAAAAATTTCCTACTTAAAGACATGTTTTTTGTCAGAACGATAATAAGGGTAATACGTTTCGTGTCAGCGAAATTAACTTTTTTTTTACAAAGCTGTCATATACATAGGTTCTATTTTCATCAGGTTATGTAATAGTTAAGTTGGTACAAAAACTTTTGTCCAAAATTAAAGACGTTAAGATATATGGATCAAATGAAATTGATTTTGACGTTTTTTGCTCGAGTCGCATGTGACGGTTACACGAACTCATTTTTAGTACAGTTTATGTACTGTGAATTTTGTTGTTTCTATTCGTAACTTGTCTATTAACTTAATAGGTCTTTACCTATGAAATTGCCGTTCTGCGGTACTGACCATTTCAAATCAAATTAATTTTTGTTTGGCTAAGAATTCTAATTTCAAATTAATTTTATTTTAAAAACATGGAATTCTTTTTCCAAAAGTGGTCATTTGTTTATTCATTTTCATCGCATTTCAATCTTTTTTGTCATCATGGTACGTTAAAAATTCGAGTAATTATGGAATATAAGTACCGTCGTGCCAATAACGCCTCACAAGCGGCACGCAACATCAACGACGTTTACGGAGCTAACGCTACAAACCAACGCACCACCTGTTATTGGTTTGCTTGCTTTTTCGTTCTGGGAATTTCGACCTGAAAAATGAACCTCGCGGTCGTCCGAAGACTTTGGTCGACAATGACGAATTAAAGGCGATTGTGGAAGCTGATGATACACAATCTGCGGCTGAATTAGCAGCAGCTTTCGACGTTAGCGTTAAAATAATATTGGTCCATTTGCGTTAAATTGGCAAGGTAAAATAGCTTGACAAATGGGTGCCCCACGAACTCAATGATCGCCAGCGCGAAATACGCGTCGAGACGTGACTTGCACTGCTCAACAGACACAGAAATGAAGGAATTTTGAACCGCATTGTTACCTGCAATGACAAATGGATTCTGTTTGATAACCGCAAGTGCTCAGCAAGTTGGTTGGATCCGATCGGTTGGTAGGATCAGCACCTAAACAATGCCCTAAACGAAAACTTACCCCTAAAAAAGTGATGGTCACCGTTTGATGGTCTAGCGCCGGGGTGATTCATCACAGCTTTTTATCAAACGGCGTGAGCATTACTGCAGATGTGTACTGTGAAGAACTGAACACAATGATGGAGAAGCTGACACATCTCCAACCAGCATTGGTCAATCGGTCGTCTCCGCTGCTCCTGCACGATAACGCGCGACCTCATACTGCACAGCAGACAGTCTCCAAGTTGCAAGAACTGGGGTTGGAAGTTCTCCGTCATCCGCCCTACTCACCGGACCTTGCGCCTACAGACTACTACTTTTTCCAGAATTTGGATAACTTCTTGGAGGGAAAAAATTCAATACCCGACAATACAAAATGCCTTTGAAGAATTTGTTGCCTCCTGTCCAGCTGATTTCTTTAAGAAGGGCATCAATAAACTGCCACTGCGTTGGCAAAGATGCATTGATTGCATGGGTGATTACTTCGATTAATACAAATAAAAAATACATGAAAAAAAATCGTATAATTTTTTTCATATAAAACGGCAATTTCATAGGCAAAGACCTTAATATAAGAGACCCAATGCAGGACCATAGATCTCTTCCCGAAGGGAGGTATGGCCATAATCACAGCACCAGCCCACGGCGTATTGAGGATTCCAAACTCCGTGCAATCTACAGTTCTATATTTTTCCATATCTATATATTAATACGTTAAGCCCAAACTTTGTATCCCTTTTTGAGAGAAATGCGCGAACAGATGAACGTGAAACTTGGCATAGTTAAAGTTTATATGGAGGAGAAGTGCAGAAAGCTATTTATTTTATATTAAATGCATTAGAAATTAAATTAATTAAAATATGCATTACTCACACTACTGCTTCAATTTTACACAACATATACGTACATGTAAATAAAAAAGACATTTTGACATGTGTCAATAAAGGATTTCAAAAAAGGTTGTGAAGGAGGTTGCTATGCTCGACTGTATGTATTATTTTACTCTTACGTTCCAACTGGGCGCCCACTAGTACAGTAGTATTATAAAAACATTTCTCAGGTTCACAGGTTCAGGTTTCCTCAAGATGTTTTCCTTCACCGTAAGCCGATAGTGTTATCAATAAAATTAGTAAATAATAAATAAATAATAGTACAGGAATTTCGTTTGTACATGACTGGGTCCGAGCCTGTAGACGTGGCATTGATATTTCACCAGTCAAACCGCTTTACTAATATTACTATAGGATTGATAATATAATGTATATAGTAATTTAAGCATCAGACGCAAAGGCATATTTATTTAGCAGCCAAGAATATTAGTTATACATTTATACTTACATTGAAATATTACCCGAGCCTCTGTTATCCCGCAATAAAGAATCTGTAAAGAAAGCAGAGATGTTACAATCCAACATAATGCATAATATAAAACTTGGATGAATTATTTGACCTCTATAGTAGTCTCGGATATATTTAAGTCCTACTAGAGCCAACTACTTTTATATGGATGATCTAGTTAAGGCTAGACAAATTGGCGAAATGTCTGACAGAAATGTACTGTGAGTATTTAGTAGGTTCATTTGCTAGATTACGTTTCTTCTTTTCTTTCGTAAAAGAAATAATATATTTTTAGTTTTTATACTTTATAGCAAGGGTTCCCAAACTTTTTCAGTACGCGGCGCACTTACTAGTTCGGTAATGATAATCATGACGCCCTAACTTAACTAGCTAGTCGGAATAGACTATTTTGATAGGCAAAGACATAAAACATCCACAACATGTAATTGTCTGTGCTGGGAATTTAATGGTTTACGCTGTACCTATGAATAACTAAGTTGAACTATCGGAGTAAGGCTAAAAGAAGCGTCTTACGGCGCCCCTCTTTACTTTCTACGGTGGACACTATGGGACACCTGCTTGATAGAATTCAGCATTTGACCACAATCTCACCTCTTGTAAAACGATGATGTGGTGCAAGACAGTAAACACGTTAAGCCTAGTGAGACTGGCTCTCGAGTGCTAGGTGATTGGTGGTAGTTCGTGGCTAACCAGAGGGGCTTAGAAAAGCTATACCACCATGGTAAATTTATTTTATTGATGTTTCGATCAGCTATTTTAAAGCATTCTTAATTAAAATTGTACTCCAAGGGCTATACATGCTGTTAAAATACTTCAATTATTTTTGTGACTTGGGAAAAAGAAAGGGGTTTTTTCAACACTACTGGTGAAAAGATGAAAAACAGAAAAAACTTTTAAACTCTATGTTTTAATATAAGAAAAGAAAAGATGCGTTTACACTATTGAGACAACGAACTGCGTAGTTTCGATGCTCATTATACACTGGTCGAAACATGACAATTTTTCCGGTATTAAAGGTGATGCCGCATCATTAGATCATTTAAGGCATCCCTTAGACATACAACACCTGCGCTTGTTAATAAAAGTACATCTGTGTACCCTATAATTAAAACCCTCATAATTATTTATTGCGGTTAATCTTTTTATTACTCTTAATCTTTTAACTTATTTTATTGTGATGTCTAATCGTTTTATTGCAATGTTTAATTATTTTATAATACAATTGTACCAATTCTTTTATTATTCGCATATTCCGTCAAACGCAACACATGCACGCATACGCGCTTACACATGCAAGTGGAAGGGTTTTATTTTTTCCCTTATCAAACTGAAATAGTTTAGAAAATTATCCGATACGAAATATATATAAGAGTTGTTGAAGTATGTATGCTTTTTTTTATTGACGAGAGGAAATCCTTTCCTCCCGGGGGAGAGAGTGGGTTATGTCCGACTCCCACGGACTAAAACCCCCGATGTACCTCTATCTCGTCTTGATGGGGCGACACGGGCTCGAGCTAGCTAGCAACCATGTCGCTCCGGGAAGCCGGCCCAGCCTAATCCTGGGCCTCCCGCACTAAAGAGAGACAGCCTGGTACATCCCGACTGTCTCCCAGACGGCCAAACCAGTGCAACGGAGAGACGGGCCCCCCGGCCCATCTCCCCTTGATCCGGCTTAAGAAGTACGTATGCCTGGTACACATATATGTTTCAACAACTCATATATGTATGAATAGTTAGCTTAGCTCACATAGGTTGCGAATTGCATTTATCAGGCAACATCCCGAGCCGAGATGCGACGTGCACCCTTGAGCTAGTTGCCCAAATAATATCGGCTGAGTGCCTTAAGCGCTCACCTTAGTAGTCCGATGAAGCTGTTAAGACCTTGCTAGGTTATAAGCGTAGTCAGTACGAAAAAAAATTTAGATTATACTAAAAGGAGAATGAGTAATTTTGTGTAAACATTATTCTAACTCTTCTATAAAAACTCATGGTAATTGAACACCTTATTCAACAGATGAAACTATCTATATCTATAGATATAATACGAAAGTAAATCTAACTTGTATGCACTTTTTAGATTTTTGTAAAGAAAATTGTTGCAGGTGTCTAGAAATAAGTAATAAAACATTTTTCAGTCAATTAGAAATGTCTGTCTGTTTGTTTGGACTCGCAACATTGCTAAAATACTGCGTTCATGATAAAACCTCTTCAAGATAATCCTAAAGCATATCTTTCAGGAACGTTTAGTTTTGAGTTTAGAGCATGTAAAAACGTGTGTCACGTTTTTTGATTACGCGCCATCTTAATTTCTGTACATTTTTCCGTTACGCGCCATGTTTATTTCTAATATATTCAACACGTGGGTGTGATTATAGTGTTTATTTTTTTTAAAGTTATTCCAGGTTAACCTTAGTTTTTTATTATTAATATCTGGGAATGTAAATAATTTTATTTTAATAAACTGAATTATTTATGAACAACAGTCCTCAAACATCAACAACAAGATCTGGCACTACAATTGATGGAGTTTTTACATGATCACTAGATTCTGTGGAATGTAAACCATATATTTCAGTTATCATAAGCCATTAATTTAAAAAAATATATAATAACGATAACAATAATAGTAATAATTCTATTATAAGTAATGAAATATAATTGATGAAATGCTATTATAATCTTAGTAACAATAAGGTAAAATAATTGAATTATTTGTATCCATGTTTATAATAATAAAAGCCTTTTGCTTAAACTTTATCTAATTAGCTTTATTTAACTTATTTCTGTTAAAGTTGTAAATATAGTAGATCATTTTTCGAATAATGATGTCCTAAAGAAGTTTCACTTCTTACGTGTGTACACTGATACACGCACGTATTTTTTTGTTTCATTAAAATCGGTTAAATCTATTAAAAGGTATTGTACTTTTAATGACGACACGAGTACGAGAGAAAGTAGATAGCTAAATGGACTTAATACATTCAGGCGACTTTATTGATCGCTGTTTTTTACATAACGTTTGAAGCAGAAGAGTTCATTATACTTTTATTTAAAAAGTAATAATGCTTATAAGAAAGCAAAATCATAACATACGCAAACATTTCCATTGGAATCGTCTTTACCTAACAGATTTAGGGCAAGTTACTTTTATATAATATTCGATAGATGGCAACGGTAAGCCATATGCCCGTCCCCCGCATGTCTTAGCTCCTGACGAGGGTTCCTTATGACGTATGTGACAGTTTGTATGTCGTTATTAGAGAAAAAATATTTTCCATCCATTGATATTCTCTGCGCGTATACTGAGTCGCAAGACATTATTCGCTGCTCGAAACTGCTTATACTATCGTATTATGAAATATGGTGTCTGTATATTTTTTGTTGAATTGGATTTTATCTAACCACTATGTATATGGCGAAAAAGCCCGTCATAGTGATTCGCTTCTGCGGGTCGCGTTTCGGGATCAGCCTGTGCATATCCAGCTCTTCGCTGGCCGGCATGACAGCGGCAACCGGCGATGGATAGTGTGTCACTCGGTGGTCGTCATTATTTTTGGATTGTACTGTGCTTACCATCTGGTACATTGTAGTCATTTTGCCGTTCTACAATAAAACAAAAAAAAATTAAATACTGCAACTTCTAAATCTAAACATTTTTTTTTTTCAAACTTGTTTGTTTCGCACAGCGATCAATTGAAATTGGCGATATAAAGGGAGAGAGGAGTGGTCGCAGTTTGATACAATTCACTCCCTTGACGTGTTGCATGAGCATAATATTAAAGTCACTAATATTTGTTGGTCCTGATATAGATACAAGTCAGAGAGTCGTGGTAATTTCAAGGTCTGTTAAATGTCTTAATATTAGCGATACATGCTTAGCAAAATTATCGAACGATTTGATTGCAGACTCACTCTACATCAAGCCCAAACTATCGAATGGGCATGTACGAAGATTATCACAAAGCATTACGTGCCCTAGTCTCTTCTAATTAACACAATTCTAATCTAAACATATTAACGTAAATACTGCTGTTTGAGGAGAATTTGATGAGAAATGTTCCTTCCAGACTAAAACTTTTTATAATTTTCGGTACAGTTGCTTTAATATGCATTTGTGTGACCACTAAAATTGATTGTAACGTGTAATGTATTTTAAATATATGTATGTTAAAAAGATAAACCCAATCGAGTTACTTGCCAGTTCTTCTCGATGACTGTATCGTTTTTCGAACTTGTAGCAGTAGTTTTGATGTTCATAAGCGCCTTCTTAGGGCCTAAACTTAAAAGTATTTTGATTTTTGTGACAGTGTCTAGCGTTAGTAAAACTTCTATGTATAATTTACTAACAGCCACTCCCGGCATTATCTGCACGTTTATAATATTGTCATAACTATTAAGTTTCGTGAAATAATAACGATTTATGCAAACGGCAGGATGTTTTTCTTACTGGATACTTATCGTCTTATTTCTTACAAGTTTAAATACATCTTTATAAATTATAGCTTTTCTTCGCGGCTCCACTCGCGTTAATGTAATTACAGTATTCTTTTTAAGTGAAACTTCTAATACGACTTTTAACAAGGATGCGTTAAGCGTTTAACGCTATCATGGAGGGGGTATGAAAGCACTGTTGCGTTAAACGTTCAACGCTCCTGGGGAGGGGGAATAGTTAGAGACAGAGCGAGAAAAATAATCAAACATTTCGTATCTTACTTTAGTTATCATAATCCCCTTGTAAATGTTATAGATTTGGATAAGAACCACTCGAAAATGATAATTAAAAGATGCGATCAATTGTGAATTGTAAACAATGTTAATAAAGTTTGTCTTAAAGAAACAATATGATTTACTACCCCTTCCTATTTTCATTTCCACAATACGAAGTTTCACTTTTTCCATGCACTATTTTTTCTGGATAAAGCCGCTTTTCTGCATCCCTAACATGTATCCATAATGTCACGATGATCGGTTGTTAGTAGGGTAGTTAGGGTTGTTAAAAGCGTTTTAACGTAACGTAAAAGTTTTAACGTAAAAGTATAACCAGATATCTAAATTATCATGAGACTCGAGTCTATATTCTTTTGTTTGTTTCTATCTTTAACAATATTGCGTTTTAAAGAAAACAGGCTATTATAGGATGGATCAACATGTGTATAAAGGAAAATTAAAAACAAAAATAATTCGACTTATTGGCGGGATCTTGAAATCTCATTTAGTGTACGTCCAGAGTGGACGATACAATCGAGCGTCGAGCGTGGCGTCCCGTGCTGCGCCCTTCAGCGTCCAAGAACGACGCTCGCACGCTACTCAGGCCACTCAGGTATTAATGCATATGTTTGAAACGAACGCCGGACGCAACGCCACGCTCGACGCTCGATTGTAGCGTCCACTCTGGTCGTACATTTAGTGTTTTATATTTTACTAGCGGGCCGGGCGAACAATAAAAAAAAAACCTATATAAATTATATACGCAAACCGTCCTCGTGGATCACTTTATCTACTGGTGAAAACCGCATGGAAATCCGTTCAGTAGTTTTTGAGTTTATCGCGAACAGACAGACGCGGTAGGGTCCTTCGTTTTATACTATGTAATGAATCATAATCTTGTGTTACTCGGCTCTATATTTTTAATATTAGTGATGATATATCTAATATAGTTTGGTTATTGTGCACAGATGAAGTGTGGATGGGAAACAATACTATGGATATTGTTTTGTGCGTAAAGGTGCTGGTTCAGGGGGGTTTGCGATAATAAGGGATGCGGACTCATCGGTGTTGATTATGCGGGTTTCACTTCACTTCACTCGCAAGGATTTTTTTTTCTCGAACTGACTACGCTATTGACCTAGTAGGGTCTTCACAGCTTCACCGGACTACTAAGGTTGGCGCTTAAGGCACACAACCGATTTGGGTTTTAGGTAACATACACAAGGGTGCACGCACACCTCGGCTTGGGCTGTTACCTGGAAAAGACGCGTCTGTCCTAGCTAACTATTCTAAGCTATTCATACATATATACATTTGTGAACCATACAATCGAAATTGCATGATTCACAAATGATTACGTGTATATCGGATTGCTATATAAATAGGAGTGGTTTTTCTAACTCCCGCCTGTTACTAATATTATATTAAAAATCAGTACCTCTAGATTTAGTTTGATACCATCAATTAATGGTGTACCTAGTTAAATGCAAAAAAACCTGTGAAATATAATAAATATATATTAGTGTATGAAAATGGGTTGGGTCTATTAAATTTTATAGAAAAGGGTCATTAAAATAAGGGGTTCAACCCTAGTATTAAACATAGGGGTGCAATTTGCTGAGTAACAATGTAACAAATTGTTACAAATTAACCGACCAATCTCAACAAACTTTACTTAGCTGTTTTAATTGATTGCTGTGATCCCAGGCTTGATAAGATTTATCGGAATCCGAAAGCATTACGATAAAAGTGCAACCGAGCAGAACCCATTATATTGTACACCTAAGCATTTGTTAGGAACAATTACGCCAACGTACGAGATTTATATCGCGGATTTAGAAACTATATTACAACAGAGAGATATGTATGTAAATATACCGATTTTTTTCGTTTTAATCTCATCTTATTGTAGTTTCGTATTGTATTTATTAGTATTTCGCTTGGTCTCGTGTAATTATATACATACTAGCTATTTACCCGCGATTTTGCTTGCGTGTATGTACATCTGACCTAAACCTCGGAATAGTATTTTTTTGTAGACCAAATAGACCCTTAACAGCCTTTAGATATTATAACCAGCTTCATGTATCCACATATTTACTTATCCATAATCAGTGGTCAATAAAACATGAGTTAGTTAAACTACGACCATAGGGCTATAGGCGTATTGGTCTTTAAAAGCTCCCACAGCATGCACATTATGGTAGGTAGTTTCAGTGAACTTAAGAATATGGTTGTCTTCTTTGACGTGTCCTTCAAGAGTGAACGTTGTCATCTTCGGGAGTGGGGGTGAATGTGGCTCTTAAAAACCAACATTAATTTTAATTATATATTTACAAGGCGCACAGTCTAACTGACCGGTAGAATTTAGAGTATATATTTAGAGTATATGCGTAGGAAGGCTTAGGACAGTTCAATTTGAGAAGGCCTTTGAAGGCAGTAGGAGAATCGTCGATTAAGTTGTTTTTTTATATCATAGGTGGCAATCGAACAGTTGGGTCACCTGATGTTAAGTGATCATCACCGTCCATGGACAACACTAGAGGAGTTGCAAGTGCGTTGCCACCCTTTGGGGGGAAGGGTTAGGGGAGGGAGAGGAGAGAGGAGGGGAGATGGGCCTCCGGCGCTCTCACTGGCCGAACGAAACGCAACAATGCAAGCACTGTTACTTCACGTCGGTTTTCTATGAGAGGGTGGTAC
>MU158774.1:134770-148371 GCA_015888305.1 Antheraea pernyi | reverse complement strand
AGCTCCATCTCGGAACCGGGATCTGAGCTGGAGCTTTGCGCGGGTGCGCGGCCTTGATCCGTCGGATTCAGCGGTGAATCCGGCGAATCTAAAGACGACTCCGAGTCGGACTCGAGAGCCGCAAACGCGTTCGAAGTCGCCACGCGGGGCGTACATTGCGAGTCCTCGGAGGACTCGGAAACAAACCTTTCGTAGACCGAGCTAAGCGACGTTTCGTCGCATCCGTTTGCTATAAGAGCGGCGCAGAACCTATCTAAATAGTCTTTGCGATCCATACCGGTGGATTGAGGGGGACGCGGAACAACCTCCCCGCCTGAGGGGTAGGGGGGCACGCCTTAACGGTTTTTACGGGACTATCCCGAGTCCGGACCAAAAGAGCTGTGGGCGAAGTGCAATGCCTCACAGATGAACCTACGAAGCCTAGGGGGGAAGCCCTAACACTTCTTTCTTGAACGCCTTACGGAGACTCGACGCGTACTGAAAAGTACGATTTCATGTACTGAAAAGTGCGGTTTACAGGCGCACCGAAAAGTGCACTCTTTGTCACTCCGAAAAGTAACAAAGCCCGGCCTTGCGGCCGCCTATACGATTGACGTGGATTGACACTCGAACGAACGATTGACACCTTGTTCTAGAACACATAAAATAACAGTTAGAAAAAAGCAAAAGAAGCAAAATAAATTATAAAGACTTACTCCGCTTGCACTGCTTTGCTTCGGACCTGTGAACAGTACACGAAAACACAGAAAAAAAAAACAACAAAGGAAATAGCAGGTAGGTGCGTAAGCGAAAATAAAAAATCTCACTCAAACACGTGGGTCGGTGTAAGTTACGAAAAAAAACACGGAGCGCACGTGCGTACGCTACCGCGTCCAGATCGGAACTCCTCGAAATTGCATGATTCACAAATGAATATGTGTATATCGGATTGAAACGAACTAAAACTATTCGATTCAGTTCGATGAGGGAAAAAAACAAAACCCTCCCACCATGTGTATATATGTGCACGTGTGTGAGAGAGATGATCTCATATGTGTGTTCAAGTGATGTAGGTGAGTCACTGTATCGCGATAATAATATCACGAGGGCTCCGCGCGGGGATGCAAGGATATATATTATGCACTATATTTGGTTAAGTGTCTATGCGCTTTTTACAAAATGTTTTATAATAGTAGTGATGGGTGTCTACCAATTCTTGTGTATGAAGAAGAGATCGTTTTTGTTGTTGCGTCCGCGGTAAGGATCGTGGCGTAAGTGACAGAGTGATTGGAAGGAAAGAAAATAGGCAGAAGAGATGCTTGTGCGTTCGGAAACCTGAATATACAATGCGCGCCAACAGATATAAATTTTAGCTTGCCACAAAAATTATCTGAAAAGTTTTATGAAGCGGGGTACCATGACTTCACTTCATTTCATTGAAATTATCTCAGGAAACTTGTAATTGCCTACTCGATAAAGGCAGTAATAGTATACTAGAAGATTGGTTTCCAAAAATAAAATAAAATGAAAAACTTTGACTAACAACCATCCATGTTATTAAAATTATACAAGACAGTAACAAAAGCGTGAAGACACATTTTTAAGAGATTGAAAACCCAAGTTTCCCTGACCTTTGAACATACTAAATCATATATGTTTTAAGAGAGAAATCGATAGACTTGTAGGGGTGTCTAAGCCGAGCGCCGTCGTTCAAGGGTCTCGTAGGACCCTCGTCAGAACAAGGGTCATGCGGTGATACCCCCGACAGTCCGTTTGTCATAATTATTGGAAAAATATATTCTTGTAAATGTTTATTCTTTGCACAACTGTTCGTAATACCTTTAGGGTTGAGGAATCTGAAGTAATAGCGATAGAAAAGAATACAATAGAATTTTGAATGTACAGATAAACGATTACTTATAAACACATAAAGATTTTTAGCTTATATCCTAAGGACTTATTTAGATGATCGTTAAGTCTATTGTCTCGGTAACATTACATTCATACTTACAGCGGTTATTAAGTTTACTTTTATATATTACTAGTTGATATCTGCGACTCTGTCTGTATTCTTTATTGCTCTAACAATATATTTTATGTACAGAGAAAAAAAAAGTAAATAATTAAAGCAAAAATTTACTTTCCATATAAAAATTCTATGTAAACAATGTTATTCGTGTACTTCCCTTCTCGTGCGCGAACTGCACCGCTTGCCCCACTTCTCAACAGCAAGAAAACACACATCGTTGAAAGCGTAATGCTTATAAAAGCCATATTTAAAAAAAAAACTTTAATAACATTATATTAAATGCAAATATTGTAATTATTTATAGATAAAGACCAAATAATGGCTAAGAAGAAAAAAGAAAAAAAAAATGATAAAAATCTACAGAGTGCTTTTCGCGTGATGTGAAGAGACCTTTAGAAATGGATCTATGTAGATAAAACTAATTCTAAATTACGAAATTATTTGTTCGCTTTTCATCTATTCGTAGTTTTAATCTCATTAAAATATTCTAAACTTTCTAGTCTAAAGAAATGTAATTACTTAAAAGAACAAGTCCACGTAATAAAAGTTATATTTTATTTATTTATGACGATAGAAAAATTACATGTATTTACAATAGGACTCTCTTCGGTAAGCCGCCATTGCGGTTTAATCGAGGAGGGGTATGTTCGTCAACACGCCAACATTTAATATTTAAGTTTTTCGAGGTAGTTCATTTATGTAATATCTTCTTAAAATACGTTTCGTTTGTTTAACATTACTTCCTTGTAGTTCTATTATATAATCGGCTGGTAATGCGTTTAAGATTGAAGGAAACATATATTCCCATCTACGCATACCATAGTAATTATTGTAACGAGGCAGTGTGTACATGGGAACATCTGCCAAATTCCACAAAGTATAAATATCATATATATTAATACGTGAAGCCTAAACTTTGTATCCCTTTTTAACGGAATTGGGCGAATGGATGAACGTGAAATTTGGCATAGTTAAAGTTTATATGGAGGAGAAGTGCAGAAAGCTATTTATTTTATATAAAATGCATTAGAAGTACATAAAATTAATTAAAATATGCATTACTCACATTACTGCTTCAATTTTACACAACATATACACACATGTAAATAAAAAAGACATTTTGACATCTGTCAATAAAAGACTTCAAAAAAGGTTGTGAAGGAGGTTGCTATGCTCTTACGTTCCAATTACCCTTTTTCATTCTACATTCTGCAATGATATTATAACATAATACCCTTTGACAAAAGAACCCTAATAAAATTCAAACTTTAAAAAATCAATGAATTATGGTTGAATGTCAACCTCTGGGCGCCCACTAGTACATTTTAAATATATAAATTCTAACAACAGCTTGTAATATTAAAAGTGAAAATCGTTTGAGAAATATCATATAAAAAGGAGAACTTTAATAATAAAACTTAGTAAAAGAAATATTGAATATAAACATTGTTTATGAAATTATCAAAACTTTAATACTTAATTTTAAATGTGTTTGTTTTAGCCCGAGGTCTTTTGTAATTGCTAATTGTCACATTTATCTCGTGCAGTGCCGTCTTTGACATAGACTTTCACTTTAGTTTGAGAAAATTTCATTTCAATGTGTAGTCTATAAATATAGGTTATCACTCATATATTATAAAACAAAGTCCTCTGCTACATCTGTCTGTTTGTTCGCGATAAACCTAAAAACATCTGAACAGATTTTCATTTTTCACCAGTAGATAAAATGATTCATGAGGAAAGTTTAGGTATATAATTTGTTTTTTTTTCTATTATCAGGGCGGGACAATTTCCGCCAGACCCACTAGTAATGTATATTTTAAATTAGTTACTGTATAAGTGTATTTTATTAATCATAGATGTGCATGCATATACATTTGGATAATATAGTAAAACAAAAAAAAAACTATTAATAGAAAATAAAAATCTGAACTTATTTATGTCTTGTAAATAAATACATTTATGAAATAGTTACAACCTGAATATTCACTAATATATAGTAATATTATAAAGCTGGAGAGTTTGTTTGTTTATTAGGTTGCACGCGTTAATCTCAGGTACTACTGGTTCGAATTGAAAATTTATTTTCATGAAGGATAGTCCATTTATCGAGAAAGGTTATAGGCTATATATCATCACGCTACGACCTATAGGAGCGGAGCACCAATGAAGAACGTTTCAAAATCGGGTTTTAGTTTTCTTTTTGAGGGCTTCCGCTGCGTATTAGCGTTAGCCCAAAGTGAGTGGAGTGGCCACGCTAGTCGCGAGCAGAAACTAGTTTATAATAATCTTAACTGACACTTAAATTAAACACACATTCATGTCATTCTTGTACAAATTGGTTGAAGAGTAGCAGAATATTTTTTTAAAACATCTATATAAGGTTTAAAATCCGAGATATTCGATTATTTACTTGTTCGGATACCGACAGCACAGCAATGGATGCTCCCTCGACACATTAAAATTAAATTGGAGTTTATTTGCTTGGTGCTTGCTGAACACTAGAAACAATGGCATCATCAAAGACTAAAGGTAAGTCAGCCTGCATTCCTTTTTTATAATTTAATACGTTCCGTGCCAAGCCATTTTTGCCTAACTTGTCCTCATACTTTTTTTTCGAACTGTCTACGCTATTGGCCTGGGGAGCCTTCACAACCTCACCAGACTACATCACGTATTATCATACAATATTACGTGGCAACATCGAACGTAACATGACATAAGAAATTCGTTCATTTTCAATAGTTATCCAATCGTGTACCACCGGTGGTACACGTGGCCAAAAGGTCAAGTTAGACGTGTACCATCGGTGGTACACGTGGCACGCAACGTGTCAATGTAGGTGTTTAGGATAAGATTAGGATCGAGGGTTGGGGGGAGGGGAGATAGGGTAGTTTAGGACGGAGTGAACCTAGGGAAGGCTATGGCGGATGGTGGAGCGGCGATGGAGCGGTTTTCCTCTCTGTTGCTGGCTGAACCCGGGGGGAAGGGGCGGGGGCCCCGACTTCCCATTGCACTGGTTCGGCGGGCTGGGAGGCACTCTCGCATCCGGGCTGCCTCAGCCGGGTGTGGCGTGAAAGCGCCTGCCGCCGGGGGTGTCGCGGAGCTTGCTCACGCTCCCCCGTGACACTCCCATAGTGCGGCGTACGGTTTGCCGTGGAGTTTTAGTCGGTTAAAGTCGCCGTAAGGCATCGGCAGCTGCGTCCCAACACGCAGTTGGCGGTCGACTCAGTTCAGGCCCTCCCCCGGGAGCCTGACAGTCCATGATGGATTTTCCCTCCACGTTAAAAAAAAAAAAAAAAAAAGGTGTTTAGCATTCACTTTGTGAGTTACCTACTTCCAATCAATTTATATAAGTGTAGTGGCACCTTATACATTCATGTGATTTAACAAATACCTTTTGTATTTTGCGAATAATTGTATTCTCACTCAAGTTTTCTATAAATAAATGAATATTTGAAAATGATGGATTACTAGACGTCAACTATTTCTGTAATACGAATTCAAGAAAACTGAATAATCCGTCAAAACGGATAACTAATTGCTCCGTAAAAGAAACATTGTAAAGAGAAACGTAATATTTCAGAGGATTCAATATTCATTTAGAATTTGGAGTACCTAAAGATAGTAAATCTGTTGGTTTTACAAAGACTATAGATATTTTATAAAACAATCTATTGTTAATAGATTATAGATATAGATTATAGATAGATAATAATATATATATATATATATACAATAGGTAACATGATCACATATTATGTATGTGTGTTTAATCGCGTATAAAAGGTAATTTTAAATTAAGGTTTTACTATACCCTAAATAATTATACGTAATTGGAGCAAAACAAACTTTCAATACGGTTACATACTTGTTATACAGCACATGTAAATTAAAATTATATTTATAGAATACTTACATTATCAGTCGCGTTTAAGGACTCAATTTTTTTTAATTATAGCGGGTCACCTGATGGTAAGTGATCACCGCCGTCCATAGACACTAGCAACACCAGGGGAGTCGCAAGTTCGTTGCCGACCTTTAATGCTGGTTTTAGGTTACACAGCAACACCATTATAACAAATTAAATAAAAAAATGTGACTTAACAAACAACGTTATTCCCACAAACGGGCACCCCAAGAACATATATAAGGTAAGGACTAGCTCCTCACCCCTACACTTTAAACCTTAAATTTGAGTGTACTTCGGATATGGACAACCTTTCTGACAAGCTATTGAAATCAAACTTCCAACGAGAGGGCTTTGAAATTTTGATCGGCGACGTTTTTGTGCGAATAAAAGTGGTGGGGGTAAACACTGTGTCGGGGAGTGTTGAAACACCGGTTCTTGTCGTATCACCGAAGTTAATCAACGTTGGCCGCGGTATTTGATGGACGACCGCTTGGGATCGCGTGATGTGGAATTATTGCTGTATCTTTTAAATAAATATGACAATCTTTTTTTTATTATACTTTAGAAGTTTTGTGTTCAATAATAGTCTTCCTCGTGTTAATTGGATGACATATTAAACCTGGATTAGGATTGACTCGCAAGTGCGCACCTATATATGTTTGGTTACACTTTTAGTTTTGCAAAAATGCAAGTTAAGAATGGTTTCACCACAATATTCACTTTTTTTTTTATATTATAGGAGGCAAACGAACAGACGGGTCACCCGATGGTAAGTGATCACCGCCGTCCATAGACACTAGCAACACCAGGGGAGTCACAAGTGCGTTGCCGGCCTTTCATAGAAGTATACGCTCGTTTCTTAAAAGTTTGCATTTCATAATTGTTTGGAAATTACTTACTTAGCACAAGTTTAGGTTTACTGTAAGATTTGAACTTATTCTATCGACATGATGCTCCAAAAGATTCACACTGTGCATCGTGACTTCTAAAAAATTAAATGTTTCACATAAAATTATCTACCTATACCTATATATACCTATCTTTTCCACTCAATTTGTCAAAAAATTGAAACCAAAAAGGAAACTTTGCCTCATGTCTTTGAAACCAATGGTCTAATAAATGTCTCATTTATGTAAAAAATACAATAAAAATGTATATTTAATAAACACGTCAATCAAAAAGTAATATAGCAAATGGATTATGAATACAATCCGAGGGAAAAGTCCTGAATAAATAAATAATATACCACGAGCATCGCGCACACAATTATTCCAGCACTAAAATTCATTAGCAGATTGGAAGATCGAGCGTAAATATTTAGCAACCGAGTCTAATACATTAGGCGGCAGACGCTGCCGTGAATTATGTATAAGGATATGGATTAAGATAGAAGGGGAAGACGGCTGTATAGGATTTACCTACTCAAATCACTCTTCCTGTGTGAATTGTTAACATTTTTTTCATCTACATACTTTGAATTATTACTAGATGTAATCATTTACCTCGATTTTTTCATGAATCGATTCCACAGACGACAATTCGGATCGATTTTTTTTTGTGAAAATCGTCATTCCGTTATTGATGATACATACAAACGCAGTAGAACCTACAGGAAACGCGTCAATCCTATGGCCAAATCCAGTTAATACGGACTTAGACTCGTTGCGATGATGGCTTAATTAATAGATTTTTTTATAATATAGGAGGCAAACGAACAGGTTAATCACCTGATGTCAAGTGATCACCACCACCATACAAATTCGTATCATTTTAATGAATTCACTTTGTAAAATTTCTCTTTATCTTAAGTCAAAGATTTTAATATAATTTTAATGAGTGAATAATTATTGGAATTAAAGTACATGACATTGTCGTTCATAATTTAGAAAGACGTAATCATTTCTTAATATATATATATTAATACGTGAAGCCTAATCTTTGTATCCCTTTTTAACGGAATTGGGCGAACGGATGAACGTGAAATTTGGCATAGTTAAAGTTTATACGGAGAAGTGCAGAAAGCTATTTATTTTATATAAAATGCATTAGAAGTACATTAAATTAATTAAAATATGCATTACTCACACTACTGCTTCAATTTTACACAACATATACACACATGTAAATAGAAGAGACATTTGGACATCTGTCAATAAAGGTCTTCAAAAAAGGTTGTGAAGGAGGTTGCTATGCACGACAATAGGAGCGGAGCACCAATGAAGAATGTTTCCAAATCGTTTCTTTTCCTTTTGAGATCTTCCGCTGTGTGTTAGTTAGCCAAAAGTATGTATTACATTCGGACGAAGTCGGGGGCAGAAGCTAGTTTAAAATAAAATAAATAATCACCTTCAAAAACACTGACACATTTTTACTCACACTAACGAAAGAATTGTTCCCTTGTATATATATGTACATAATACATATGTTTATCACTGTATTATTGGCATTATTATCAATATTATGTAATCATAAACCTAATTAAATACTATATATCTTTTGTCATAATATGTCTAACATAATCTCATACATATGCCAGATCATCAAGCATTGGTTTCAGCATGCATGAATGGGTCGGTTCGCTCAGGGTAGTACCACCCTCTCACAGAAAACCAACGTGAAGTAACAGTGCTTGCATTGTTGCGTTTCGTTCGGTTAGTGAGAGCGCCGGAGACCCAACTCCCTTCCCCTTCCACTTTCCCCTTCCCTTCCCTTCCTTCCCCCCTCCCCCCCAACACAGGCTGGCAACGCACTTGTGACTCCCCTGGTGTTGCAAGTGTCTATGGACGGTGGTGATCAGGTGACCCAGGTGGCCTCCTATGATATAAAAAAAAATAAAAAAAAGCCGTATGCCAAATAAAGTTCGTAATTTGTACCACACAACACATTACTAACTTTTACATACAATGAATAACATATAGCGTTGTTTGGCACTAAACAAAACAAACGGCAACTCGGTAATTGTGATAGAGTGGTGAAGGGTTTCGTTGATAGGTTAAGATTTCTGAAGGAGTTTGCTAGAACAATTTATTTTGTTTACTCTACGCATATTGGTACCCTCCTAGTTTTGACCTTGACAAATAATATACCTAAACCTCTCTCATTAATCACTTTATGTACTGGTGAAAACCGCATGAAGTAGTAGTAGTTTTTGAGTCTATAGCGAACAGACAGACAGGCGCGGTAGGGGACTTTGTTTTATACTATGTAAAGATAATACAAACATATTATTTTTCTATAAAATAATAAACATTCCATTGTAAGCCCAAAGACTTTTTAATCGAATCGTACAATATATTTTTCAAATACTGAAATATATTGATAACGGTGCCTAATTAAATCATAATAAATTACCGAATTTTATATAATAGACAGATAAAAAGTAACAATTTTTATCTATTACATATGACAAACATATCGAGTTACTTGCGAAAATATTTTGACCTTCAAAATATGAATACTTATTTCAATTAAACATTTTATTTACGTTGATAGTTTGATTTTTTTTAATGACAAAAGGCGGCAAGCGAACATGTTGGTCACCTGATGTTAAGTGATCACCAACGTCCATTGACACTAGTAACACCAGGGGAGTCACACCTGCATTGCCAGTCTGTGTATGGGGGAGGGGTAGGTTAAGGGGAAAGGGTAAAGGAAAGGGGGAAAAGAGGTGGGCCTCCTTTCACTGACCAAACGAAACGCAAAAATGCAAGCACTGCTACTTCACGTCAGTGTTCTGTAAGAGGGTGGTACTACCCCGGACGACCCGATTCCATTCATGCTGAAACTAGTAATAGCTACAGCGTGGCTCTACAACCTTCTAGGTCAGTTGATGCAGATCAAAATTACATTTTACAGTGTAACATTTCGCTGAATAACTTATCAAACATCTTATCAAAACCTATTTGCACTATAGTCCAACCGCAACTGTCGTACCGAGCCTCAGGTATCCGCGGGGAAATGGGGAGTGGGAAAGAAAAAGCACACACGACACATTTTTAGATATTTATCAAATCAAATATACTTTATTCCGTTTAGGCCCTAATAAGGCGCTTATAAACGTCAAAACTACCACCGATTCGGAAAACAACCCAGTCATCGAGAAAAACTGGCAATAAACTCGATCGGGTACATCTTTTTATCGTATATACATTTCGAATACATTATTATTTTTTATTTTTTTATAGTAGCACGGCAAAATGACTGCATTGCGCCTGATGGTAAGCACAGTACAATCCGAAAACAACGGCGACCACCGAGTGATATACTATCCATCGTCGGTCGCCGCTGTCATGCCGGCCTGCGAAGCGCTGGATATGCACAGGCTGATCCCGAAACGCGACTCGTAAAAGCGACTCACTATGACGGGCTATTTCGCCATATACATGGTGGTTGCGACCCAGTCAGGCTGTAAAACCCTACCACCCCGCTTTCGCCATTGTCTCGTTCGTTATTCAGCAGGGTGCACCACGTGCAGGTGAGGTTGGCTTGGATGTCTCAAGTCTTAGATGTTATTTGACACCCCTTACACCCCAAATACGTTATACGTTACAATACCGTTTTTAGTGGATGCACAGAGAGGAATCAATTCCAGACATCACCATCGTTCACATATAGATCCACTCTATAATAGCCTTTCAACACTAAAGTCCGCCTGACATGGCGCTTAAATTTACAGTCCGGCAAATCGGTAATATGTTTTGGGACTTTATTGTAAAACCTAACACTATTACCTAAGAAACTATTACTGATTTTGTTAAGTCTAAAACATGGGACGACCAGTTTGATACCTCATGTGTGCGTCTGACACAGGTAGTTCGTTCGCTCCCCCGCCTCGCCGCTCGCGTACCTAAGGCGCGCTATAGCGGTTTAGGAAAACTATAAAAAAATCTATAAATATGATAAAATGGCAAACAAATGCAATAGTAGATTACACCCTTGATAAGCCAGAATAGGTTGCTATAAATTTATAAAAGAGTTTTATATAATTTTGCAAGTAAAATAGACACTTCCTCAGATATCTTGAAGGTATTTTATCTCAACTTGTTTTTACAGTCTACAGTGGAGTTGTATAAGGAAAGACATCGTACAGAACACTTTTTTTTAAAGTAAAATACGACGTCTTCTTTCCTTAGAAATATACGGTAAAGTAATAAATAAGAAACGATACTTAAACAAAAACTTATGCAATCTCATTTTATACATAATATATAACTTCGTCAACAAGTTCCCCTTAAACAAGACATTGTTGATGGCGTTGTTTGCTGAAGAAAGTTAACTCCAAATTCACCCCACTTCAAATATTCCGGCTATTGTTCGAGGGCTGTGACCGTTTGAAATGAAAAGTTTCGATAGAACAACTCATTTATTGCGCGATCACTTCAAAAGTGTACGAAGTTTTCTATTTCATTAGACTTTTTTAAGGGCTTACACACTCTTTTTCATTCGTTATTTTATTTGTCATTTTTATATCCAACTAGCTAACTACTAGTAGTAACTAGTAACTACAAACTCAAGACTAAACAAATATAAATATAGAAGAACAAATACACACCGATAAAACTGAGCTTAAAACAGAGCTGCGAGAATAGACTTTACGTCAATATAATTACTGAGTTTGAAGTTGCAATAGATTTATTTATTTATTTAATAAGAACTTCACAGCACAATCACGATATTTTAAAAATGTATGAATATAATTACATAGTGCCAATTATGAAGTAATGCGTTTTACATTTCGTATATGAGAGATTACGTGTATGAGTTTATTTACAATATTGTATAATAATTAATTAATGTATATGACGTGTGTGCGATGTGTGTGTGTGCGTGTGTGTGTGCGTGCGCGTGTATGTCTCTGTGAGTGTGTTTATGGTTGTTGTTTGTATGTATGTGTTTTAATTTTCCTGTATGACACCTGATTCTAATTTTGTGCGAACCGACTTAAGAAACTGATTCCGATAATGCTTATATGAGTGTTTAAAGGTAAGTTTACTATTTTTGGATCGACATGGCGGTGGGAAATTGTTCCAACAACGAGTGGCGGCATATTTGAAAGACCCTCTGAAAGCGGTAGTTCTATGAACAGGTATCGATAATGGTCAAGGTGTGGGAACATGTAAAATATATGTGGTTATCTTGTCTCCACTCTAACTTGTAATATAGCTATTTGGGGTTTTTGACTTTGACCAGTCCAAAAAGTAGCATACCCATATGTAACTCGCGTCATGCTGCCATTTTTAAGACATTTGCATAATTCAAAAATGGTGTATTATGTCCACGACGCGGGACCTCAAAACAAAATCTGGCGATCTTTACGTCTAGTAACAATATTTCTAATTTTTCTGGAGAAAAGATATGGTCAAAATTAGATCACTGGATGGCCACCAGGATTTGTAAAAGCGTGGAGTGTTTTTTTAACATTTTTGATTTTCTATACATTTAAATAAGAGTATTTATTTGAATACGGTCTATATTATTGTCTATAGCCGAAATCTATTACAAGCATTGTGTTCAAACCCTAGCATGGTTGTAGACAATAACACATATCTTCCTGAGATTCGACGTAATAAAATACCCGATAGATTAATATACCAGGTGACTGTTAAAATCTTAACACCCTTCAATCCTGTTGTAGTTCATGGTCACATTTAACATATAAAATTATAATATCTAAACAAATACTAGTAAACAACAAAGAGAATGTTAATGTTTGTTCTAAAACTTTTAAAAGTATGGGAACGATACCTTTAAACGTAAAAAATCATATCTAGGTTCAATGAACAACACTAAAAGGGCGCTCTTCAAGGTTAATCATTACGTAACTGCTTATCATGGGAACGCCGCACGGTCGAACAAGGGGAAGCGAGGCGTAGGTCGAGGTGCAGGACGCGGGCGAGACTGCGCGGCTCGGTGTGATTCATTGCTTTCCTTATTATTACACCAGTTCGTTTTTGCGTAAATCACCTGATTTTGAGTGTTTTGAGTGAGTTTTGTTTTTCTCTAGATAATTAGATCAAATATTAAGCATTTATTTAGAATGAGAATCGACTAACGATTATTCTGTAAAAATATTGCTGGCGACTAACCAGTCGCGCTGTATACATGGAATGTTCAGCGTTGCGTCAAACAAAATTATTGAAAAACACCTTAAACTTTATGGTATAACGGTATATGGTATAAAACGGTATAAAGGGGATCATGTTTTTTTTTCTTTTAACCTGGGGAAATCCCTTATGGATACGCCACCCCCCCGAGGGAGACGGTGGGTTATGTCCGACTCGCATAGACTAAAACCCCACGGTGTACCGACAGACCACTTTGTGGGGGCGGTAAGGGATCGTTCGAGCTAATCAACCTTGTAGAGCCGCCCGGCGGAAGGTGACCGCCGGGCTCCTACCTATAGAGGGACAGACCGGGTACACACCGGCTGCCCAGCACCGCGGGTTCCTACCTATAGAGGGACAGACCGGGTACACACCGGCTGCCCCCCCTCGTTCGCCGGACCCGTGCAATGAGGAGATGGGCTCCCCGGCCCATCCCCTCAGGTCCGGCTACGGTGGCAGGAGGAGTTGGTCGAAGCGCCTTCTCCTCCTGCCTGTCCTCCTTTGGCGGAGACGGCTACTTTGAGGGTCTGCCTCGCGGGCCCTCTCCGCCTCCTCCTTCTGCGAGATGACCTCCTCG
>MU158774.1:88230-125770 GCA_015888305.1 Antheraea pernyi | reverse complement strand
AATAGGACAGGCGAAGGAATTAATCCATACTGCCAATTCTGAAGTTGTCAATATAGGTATTTCTTATATATCCTTTAATCAATTTTCTTCCATGTCCAAGTTACAATAAAGGCATAAGCGCCAAATATTCTATATAATATGTCGTATATTATTTTATCCATCATTATTATCTTCTTAATCTTCATAATCATAAAACAAAAGCGTTAGTATTTTATACGTTGCCATGGTAACGTGGTAAGTTTCTATCGCAAACATTTTCGAAGTTTATTTTGTTTTCCTATGCATAAAGTTTATACTATTTTTATTTCTAATTTTTTATTTGTTCTCTATTGCGTATTATAAAAATAAAGTTTGTGTATGTACAATTAAAATAACAACTTTTTGATGAATGGATATGGCTACAAATGACAAAATGATGGTATTATGGAGGTCTGCGATGGTCTCCTCAATCTATTCGAGGCGGGGGGCAAAGTCAGTGCCTGATGGAGTTGGCGATAATGGTCGTGAGGGTGGAGACGGAACAGGGATCCGCTCCTCGACGCGCGTTGGGAGCTGCTTGAGCTCAACCTCGATGCGCGTCATCGAGCTCTGAAGCCTGCTAGTGCCTCCGACGATCTTCTGCAGATCATCTGGGTCCAGTCGGCACCGGTCTGGCGTCATTGGCACGTTAGCGGGACGACGGCGGAGTTCCTCGATACCTCTGTGTATTTCACGCACCGCCTTAAATGGTTCCCTCACCTCATAATCCAGCCACGATCTGAGCGTCTCCACCTCTGCGACCAACTTCTCAATTTGAGAGGTCAGCGCGGTGACACTCTTCTCGTGGCTGGCTACGAGGCTCGCGAGCTGGCCAGAGTGCGCGCGCTCCGCTCTAGTCAAATCTCGAGCACCTTTAGCGCGCGCCTTCTTCGCGTCGATTTTATGACGGGCCCGTGAATCCACCAGCTCCAGGGTCGTTTCATACAGACCCTTTTTTTCTTTTTTACATGGGGAAATCCTACTGGATACGCCACCCTCCCGGGGAGAGAGTGAGTTATGTCCGACTCGCACGGACTAAAACCCCATGGGTGCCCGCAACCGCCATGATGGGGGACAAAGGATGGCAAAGCACTCCGCATGTCGCCCCGACGACCGGCCCAGAGAGAAGATCCTGGGCCTCATACAGACCCTGAAGTGCTAAGGTAACCTCCGCCTTAATGACCTTACTAATATTTCCGGACTGCTCCAGTGCCTCCTTCCCGACCAAGAAGATTTCAGTGTCACGAGTCTTCGCCACATCCATCTCCACTCTGAGGCGACCTTTAAACGCAGGGAGAAAACTAAGTCTTGGTCTCCCAACATCATCTGTCTCTGCCCCCGACGACTCGCTCGCATGGTCCGGGGAGGGAGCGGGGGATGGATTCGTGATGGTGAGGTCTGGTATTACAATAGCGGGTTCAGGCGTGTAACTCTGCGTCTCAGAAACTACTAAACCGATTTTGAAATTTTTGTTACGAAAGATTTTCCACAACCGTGCCATGCGAAGTTTAACACCAATATTTTATCTTATATATCTTTTATATTGTAATCATAGAGGCCGTTCTTAGGTCGAAATACAAATTTAAAAAAAATAATGTCATAACAAATTGCCATATCATGAATTTTAATCGAAATTGGATTATTTTATTCTTCTTCTTCTTCTTAGACTTATCCCACGTAAGTAGGGTCGGTACAACATGTTTGTCATGTTGTGGTACTATTTTATTATCACATTTAAATATACCTAAAAATTTTGTAGGTGGTAGAGCCATGCTAAAGCTATTACTGGTTTCAGTATGATGGCATCGGCTCGTCCGGGGTACTTCCACCCTCTCATAGAAGACCGACGTGAAGTAACAGTGCTTGCATTGTTGCGTTTCGTTCGGTCAGTGAGAGCACCGGAAGGCCAGCTTCCCTTTCCTAACACAGGCTGGCAACGCACTTGCGACTCCCCTGATGTTGCTAGTGTCTATGGACGGCGGTGATCACTTACCATCAGGTAACCTACTTTTTCGTTCGCCTACGATGATATATAAAAAAAACTTTAAACTAGTCTTTTACAGCACCCGATTTGGTTTAATTATTTAGATAGTATTGTGTATAAAAAAGCCACTGGTATAGATATGTAGATATAAGAAAAATTATGTTATAATCAAAACAAGATATATGTATTCAAAGCGAGCGCAATCACCGTCTCGGCTAATTCTTATATGGGAGACAATTATGTTTTTTTTTAACAGACACGGTAATAGTTAAATCAACACTACTTCTGAAATAACCTTCGTAGTTAAATCTTATATTACAAGTTAACTGTATCTGAGTAGTTAATAGAAGTTTACCGAAATCGTTATCTCAGACGTCCTTACGCTGATATGAATATATATACCGCCAATTAAAACTTTATGTCACTTCTGTTGAAATCCAACGTAGTTACTCAGTAAGCTCTTATTGATGCTCTACATATAAACCATATAATTTATGTTCATATATATTATACTGATTTTTACCCGCGACTTCGCTCGTGTTAGCAGTCGGAACGTTTCGAGAACAGTACTTTTTTATTAGTTATATGGACATTTCTGTACTTCTGACACTGTATTTGCATAATTTAATGTTGATAGCATGAGTTGTTAGTGAATAGTTAAGACGTGAAAGCGTAATACGCGAACAGACAAACGCACAGTCGCATTTATATTTTACCTGATCTGTTCATATACCATACTATCTGACGTCCGTCCGCTTCGTTTGACATAAAAAAAAACACGATATAGGGTATATCATAACCAAAAAATATAGCTTAGAATTTTCTACGAGAAAAATCCGCATCGAATGCTCATAGCCTAGCTGTACGACGCTTTAGCTGCCTTTATACGCTCTTACACGCGCGATTGCAATATGCAGAATTTAATACGAGAAAGCACCTACGCGAGCATTCACGAGTGATTCTTATTGTTTGTCTTTACACGTGGAATCTTTCCCGCGCGAAACGATTTCACACGGGATAGAGCGTGTCGTATATACGCAGTTATTAAGCCTCAAAGGAACTGTGTGTGTTTATATAAACATGAAGTATGTGACACTTTTACTATATACTAGTGGGCGCCCAGTGGTCGACATTCGACCATAGTTCATTGTTTTTTTTAAGTTTGAATTTTATGAGGGTTAATATCATTGTTGAATGTAGAATGAAAAAGGGTAATTGGAACGTAAGAGTAAAATAAAACATACAGTCGAGCATAGCAACCTCCTTCACAACCTTTTTTGAAGTATTTTATTGACAGATGTCAAAATGTCTTTTTTATTTACATGTGTGTATATGTTGTGTAAAATTGAAGCATTAATGTGAGTAATGCATATTTTAATTAATTTAATGTACTTCTAATGCATTTTATATAAAATAAATAGCTTTCTGCACTTCTCCTCCATATAAATTTTAACTATGCAAAATTTCACGTTCATCCGTTCTCCCAATTCCGTTAAAAATGGTTACAAAGTTTAGGCTTCACGTATTAATATATAGATATATAACAGATATGCATTTTCATACAAATTTTAATTATTACGAATCCACGGGCAAAAGCAATCTATTACAAAAGTTACAGGCATTACTTTGCGTTACTGTAAAAATCCAGTCCCATAGCAGATTTCGGCGACGTACGCTGAAACGCGCCAATCACCTCCCATTAATCCTTAGTACGAATAAATCTATATACGTATATTCTCTGGGTTTATTTTAATAGGTGCACTAATTACCTTCCCGTTTTAAAATAATCAAGCAAGTAAAGTTTCGTTAACGTTCTAATTTCTGAAACTACTTGTCAAATTTAAGTTTTTTTTTTGCAATATAGATTATTTATCGAAGAAGGTGCCTTATAACCTTATTTAATATCAAGATAGGAACTTAGTAATAGAGAAATGACAAACAAAAATGTATGTGAAAAAATATATTAAGCAAGAATTAAGTAAGCGGATTGCGTGTCCCGACCGAGGTATAAAGGAGCGGGGCCCGAGGGCAAGTTGGCCTTTCGACGACAGCCAAGCATTACCGAGACGAGCCGAAGGGTAAATGCCTACCAAGATAGGATACTTAGTAATAGAGAAATTAACAAACCAAAATGTATGTGAAAAAATATATTACGCTAGAATTAAGTAAGCGGATTGCGTGTCCCGACCGAGGTATAAAGGAGCGGGGCCCGAGGGCGAGTTTGCCTTTCGACGACAGCCAAGATTTACCGAGACGGGCCGAAGGGTAAATGCCTATGTAAGTGAGGCAACGGGAGGCTCATATGCGTGATCGGTTATCTACGCAACGTTTATGCTATATATGGGATATAAGTTTAACTAACCCCGAAGCTACGAGTATGTACAACTTTTTTTTTTTAGAAAATTTTAATAAACAAGATGGTGGCCCTTTTGTTAGAACTTTCCAGGGAGTTTTTGTGGTAAGTCGGAATCCATGTTCCGTGATATTATTTCCCATATACTTCACATGTGCAAAATAAGCAAACTTTACGTAAAACACCACCCATTTTATAAAATATAGACCCAAATAACACAATATCTATACTAATATTATAAAACTGAAGTTTCTGTTTTTACTTAAACACGCTAATATCAGAAATTAATGATCCGATATGAAAAATTATTTCAGTGTTTTAAATAGCTCATTTAGCGAAGAAGCCTATACATTATCCGGCTAAGACAAATAAGAGCGGAACACCAATGAAGAATATTTCAAAATCGGGGTTAACGTACGTATTATTTAAAAACATTTATACCTTCTACGTAAACGATGTCCCGAGTTTTGGTAGGTGGTAGAGCCACGCTGAAGCTATTACTGGTTTCAGCATGAATGGGTCGGCTCGCTCGGGGTAAAACCACCCTCTCACAGAAAACCGACGTGACGTAACAGTACTTGCATTGTTGCGTTTCGTTCGGTCAGTGAGAGCGCCGAAGGCCCAACTCCCTTCCCCTTCCTTCTCTCCATTCCACTTCCCTTCCTCCCCCTCCCCCCCCCTGGCAATGCATTTGCGACTCCCCTGGTGTTGCAAGTGTCTATGGACGGTGGTGATCACTTAACATCAGGTGACCCACATGTCAGTTTGCTTGCTATGACATAAAAAGAAGAGTTAAAGTTAGCGTTAGCCCAAAGTAACTATTCCAAGCAAACGAAGTCACGAGCAGAAGCTAGTTACGAATTAAATATAAAATCCACTAGATGACTTTCCAAGATCCCGCCGAAAACTCCTTCACCCATTTCATAATAAAATCTAATAACATATACGGTGTTATTACAAAAAAGTTAAATACGTATTGAACCCTGGCTTTAAAAAGGTCTCATATTAAATGCACCGCGGTCGCTGAATGTTCGCCATCTTGTTCTTTTGTCTCGCTTTGGTTACGCTAGGTTAGACTTGTGAAAAAGGATAACGCGAACTTGCCTCGAGCGAGCGCGGTACATTTATTAGGAAACTTTTTTAAACCGAGTATTTAATACGTATTTAACTTTTTTGTAATAATACGGCTATAGTTTAAGATTTTACCTGTTTTAAAATACATTCAGTAACGTTTCTGTTAGCGCGCATTATATGTATTCAGGTTTCCGAACGCACACGCATCCCTTCCGCCTTCCTTCCTACCAATCACTCTGTTACTTACGCCACGATCCTTACCGCGGACGCAACAAAAACAACGATCTCTTCATACGCAAGAATTTGGTAGTCTCTCATCACTAATATTATAACATTTTGTAAAAAGCGCATATACACTAAACCAAAATATAGTGCATAATATATATCGCCGCGAGTGAAGTGAAGTGAAACCAGCATAATCAACACCGGTGAGTCCGCATCCCTTATTTCGCAAAACCCCCCTTTGATGGTTCAAACGCACCTTTACGCACAAAACAGTTTCCCATCGACGTATTATTCAACTTAAGTAATAAAAACTGAAACGAATACAACAATTCCAATTTCTGAGATTTAATTACAATAGCAAATATAATAAACCCCAAAACTCTCGATAAAAGCAATAAACGAAATACAATAACTTTTATTCGCTTTATCGAGATTTGTATGAAGAACTCATTAATTTATCATAAAAATTCATATCGACTCTGAAAGTAAGATTTCGTATTTTGTTATTCCAGCGATTCCCAAAGGCGCTACGTTGAAAGTTATTATGCTAACCGCAAGAGAAACGAATCTTTTACCTTTATTTAACCGACGCTTCATAATCGAGTTCTTTCTCGATACTAATTTTCCCCGTGTCTTCTCTTCTATTTTCCTGACGTTTTGTTTTGAAACTTTTCTTCTTCTTACCCTTATCCCATATAAGTAGGGTCGGTACAACATGTTTGTCATGTTGTGGTATATGATTTGGCTTAATTTTTACGATCGGCCGCCTGCCTGTCATCAACCCTCCTTGGGATTATTTTGTTGTACCACTGTATTTATGATTATTATTATATAGTTACGAAGTCTGATGGGCTCTTTTAGCTTTAAAATTTTTCGCTCCGGTTAAAAACGAAGTTCTTCAAGATTATGGTTTCCTTGCTATATTGCCATTTTTATGTAGCAGAAAACTAGCCAACTTAAGACTATTCCCGAGGACTGCATTTTCGGGGTTTTTTTTTTTCAGGATTTGTGATTTCAGATTTTTCTCAGGACTAATAATACAATATTAGATATAATAAACCATTATAAATATACACAATAATATAGTTTGTTTTGAAACTTGTAACTTGTAATGCCAGTCAAATCATACCATCACTTAACCGTCAGATTTGTTATGACGCCATCTATCTGCTCATTCTTTGTACTACATTATCATATGCAAAGACTAACTATTTGACATTTTTCTTAAGAAACTAATTTTTCATCATCTTGATTCACATTTCCATTATTAGAAAATATAAAACGTTTTTTAATCTATAATTAGGTACTAATATTATAAAGCTGAAGAGTTTGTTTGCTTGAACGCGCTAATTTCAGGAACTAATGGTCTGATTTGAAAAAATCTTTCAGTGTTAGATAGCTCATTTATCTAGGAAGGCTATGGACTATATACCATCACGCTAAGACCAACAGGAGCGGAGCACCAATGAAGAATGTTGCAATATGGATTTTTTTCTTTTGATAGCTTCCTCTGCGTATTAGCGATAGACCAAAGTAACTATTCCACGAGGACGAAGTCGCGGGCAGAGGCTAGTTAATTATATAATGATTAAATTATTTTATACTACAAAAACAGTTTTAGTTTCAAACGCTAATGTGTGTATATGTGAACGTGTTTATTGAAGTTATACTTCTTTTGGCGCGTTAGGGAAAAACGATGAGAGTAAATTTTCACGATGTACGCGCACACCGTCACGAAAAACCGACACCCTGAAGTTAGCTATAGTCAACATTTTGTTTCTTTTATTTGTTGTTTGTATTTCTTTGTATTAAAACATTCAATGTATTAAATACCTTTTTTCTATTATTAGTGTCGTTTTTTCTACAAACGTAGAATAAGGCGAAAGATAAAAAATTTAAAAAGATTTTTATCTTGTTACGCCAAAGAAGTATAACTTCTAACGTGTGTACATAAGTACACACACACTTCTTTATAAATTAATGTATTACATTTTATTACTTTAATAGCGGCCCGGACCAAAAATTTAAATGTTAAATTTGAAAATAACACCTATAACAGTTTACATACAATTCGGACATTGACCAATTTTATTTACTCCATAAAAATACAAAAAGATTGAATATTCATCAACCAAATGCTACACATACAGACAAACAGGAAATGTTCATTAATATTGATACGTAAGGATGAATCGTGATTTCCACGGGCTCGTCCCTTCCACCTCATCATCATATTCCATCAGGTGAGATCGAGGTCAAAAGTTAAGCTCCGTTGGAGTATAAATATGTATATCATATTGGCACAGAGCAAATACTCTCTTTGATTTTTATTATAAAGTATTTTTTCTCTGTTTTAGTACGGATAACTGACAGCACTCTATCGTACACAGTGAGATCTAAAAGTAATGGCGACCGCTGATCTTATTTGTTTTTAAATTATAATATGCTATTTATCATCATTATTACATAGTATAAAACAAAGTCCTCCTACCGTGTCTGTATGTCTGTATGTTCGCGATAAATTCAAAAACGAATGAACGGATTTTTATGCGATTTTCACCTGTAGATAAAGTGAAGGAAGGTTTTGGTTTAAAAAGTTGTTGTTTTTTTTTTAATAATCAGGGTGGGAAAATGACTGCCGAGTCCGTTAGTTTTTTTATAAATATTAGGTTTCTCCTGTTAATCCGTCACATGAGTGTATTCTGCGGATATCTTAAATTGAAGAACTAGATAACAGATAGTTTTCGACGGGATCTGGAAATGTCATGTACACTACATTCTACTTTTAAACTTTATTCATAATTATGTGTTATTTAGCTCTATATTATTTAATGTCGGTGATGTTTTACGTAATATAGTTTGGTTATTGTGCGCAATTCGAGTGGTATGGGAAATAATACCACGGAATATGGATTCAGACTTGCCACATAAACGCCCTGGAAAGTTCTAGCAAGATGGCTGCTAACTTGTTAGTTCATTGAAATGATCGCAAGAATCTTTATAATATCATTGCTTATGTTATGAGGTAACAAACATTAAAAACTATAACCGAGTTAAAAAACTCATCTTGTTTGAAGTTATTTATAATAACCACAAATTACCCTACCATTGGGAGTTTTTGGCGGAATCTTGGAGTGTATTCCAGTGGACATTATATTTTATTCATAACCTTGTGTTATTAAGGTCTATAGTTTGTAATATTGGTGGTGTTTTACGTTATATAGCTTGGTTATTGTGTGCAAGTGAAGTGTATCGGAAATCATACCACGGAACATGTATTCGGACTAGCCACAAAAACTTCCTAAAAGTTCTAACAAGACTGCAACCATCCTGTTAGTTCATTGAAACTATCGCAAGAAACGTATAACATTACCTACTCGACAATAACAGTAATAATCTACTAGAAGATTGGTTGCCAAAAATACAATTTATACCAAACGAACTGGTGGTTCACCTGATGTTAAGTGATCACCATCGTCCATAGACACTTGCAACACCAGGGGAGTCACAAATGCGTTGCCATCCTGTGTTTGGGTGGAGGGGAGGAAGGGAAGAGGGAAGGAGAGGAGAGGTGGGCCTCCGGCGCTCTTACTCACCGAACGAAACGCAACAACGCAAGCACTGTTACTTCACGTCAGTTTTCTGTGGGGCGGGTGGAAGTAACCCGAGCGAGCCGACCCATTCATACTGAAACCAGTAATAGCATCAGCGGGGCTCTACCACCTACAAACTACTGGTCCGATCTGAAATTCTCTCAATGTTAGATAGCTCATTTATCGAGGGAGCCTATAAGCTATATATCATCACGCAAAGAACAATAAGAGCGGAACACCAATGAAGAATGTTTCAAAATCGGGGTTTGTTTTTTCTTTTGAGAGGTTTTGCTGCGAGCGCCGCGTAAGCGATACCTATTCCGCGGAGACCAAGTCGCGGAGAGAAGCTAGTAATATTGTTTAAAAATAAAGGAATGTAAAAGTAGTCCCTCTTCAAAGTTTGGGAGAACAACTTAAAAGAAAACGTATTGCAACGACCGTTACAAAAGTGTTCACTATTTCCGAACACTAAAAATAGCTGAAAAGATTCTAGAAATCTCTACAAATATCGAGTATAAACTCGTAACAGATAAGGCACCATCGTGAGGCATTGATTCGCGGTTCACGTACACATTGAAAATTTATCACCGTTTTGCAGTATGTTTTCAATTTTTTTTACAATTTTCTTAATTCACCCTTTTATATACTAGATGTTAGCCGCGACTTTGACCGCGTGAAATTTAGCAAAAAAAGAATCTTTAATGTCAAAGGCCGTGTAACTGGACGACAATGCAACGGAAGTCCGTTACGGCAATAGGCGTCACGTTTTTGTACCATCTGGTTTTTAAATATTTTTGATTTTGTCAATAAATAGTTTATACACAAATAAATCAAAATTTTTGAAAAAAAAATTAAATCGAATAATAATAAAAATCATACAATAGAATTCATTATGTATATATGGACGTGCGACCGTGCTGCCATCTGGTTCCAACGTAAGTAAGTAACAAATTAAATCAAAGTTTCATTATCTGTAGTGCCATCTATCAGCTACTCTTATAACGCCAAAGAAGTTTTACTACGATCGCGTGTGACAATTTTTTGTATAAGTGCCTTTTATTTTTTCATATACATTTCATAAAAAATAGTTATGAAATTGCAAAAAGAGACTCCAATTTTATTTATTTGTATAGATATATGTTTCATTAACATAAAGAAATATATAACTGATATATAACAATAGAAAACACAGAGAACATCCCAAAAGAAATTCCCCTGTAAAGAGATTTCTTCTCTGACAGCATGCCAGCGTCGAGGGCGAGCCACCGAAATCCGGCCAAAACTGGATAAACCTGGATTTATGCAGTTACCACCGGCTACGGGCTTGGGAGACGCCGTGAATGTAAATTCGGCCTCAGAGAGATCACGGAAAGGATTGCGTTAGATTTAAGGTATTTCATGTTAAAATGATTGAGAAAGTAGAATATTTGGAGGTCAAATTTCATTTCTTTTTGTTTATTAAAAACTTTCATTCTCTGTGCATTGTGTGTGTTTTTTATTACTGTATCATATTTTATCCCTTGTTTCTCATATAATATTAAGAAATAGATATTCTTATAGGTAATTTACTGCGCTGCAAAATAGTCAACTTGTCAGGTCACGCTAAAATAGGTAATTGAAAAAATATTAAAGTTCATATTTGAATTGATTGTTAATTTTATGATTACAACATTATTTAATTACAAGAAAATCGATATCGAATATCGAAAAATGATTAAAAAACATATTTACTCGATCAAAAAAGAAAATGAACTATATTATTCCAAAAGGAAACCTTAAGTTTTAGTTTTTTATTACGGGCTTTTTTATTGCATAAGTTAAAATTAAGCGGATACCTAAAGCAAAGATACACACAACTTGATAGCTTACAGTCACCTTAATAAACACATACGTTAAGAAAATTGAAAAAAAAATCTTTAAAAACACTTACCATGATGAGGTAACTTCACAGGCTTTTGAAAACTGAAAAAAGAAAATCGGCATATAGTTTCTTTTTGCATTTCAAGTATAAATTACCGTATTCTAAATTACATTGTTACATCACCGTTTGTATGCATAAAAAATTTGAAACTACATATAAAATTCCAACACCAGAACGCGATACTCCAATCTGGGCGCTTTTGGTGCTACCGAGTTTGATTGATTTACAGCGAGCATGGTCAGTCGACCATGACTCGTGCAAAAGCTGCAAGCTCAGATGGTATCTCACCAAGCATGAGCTGAGGCAATCCTCCATAATTCACTTATAAACAGACAGACGTACATATATTATTGTGTTAACAGTAAATACTAAGACTAGTGGAGGGCATTAGAACAACTATAATAATGTAAAGCATTATTACTATACAATAAATAATATATTATTGACAACACGATTATTCCCAATATTTTAACTAAAAAGGTGTAGATACATTACCCATATGATATTTGACAAAACAAATGGCACGATAACGCACACATACGTAAACTGTCTTAGATAAATTGTGGAAGCAAGATGACATATTCTTAATGTTGATGGTGAAAAAGAAATAGTTATATATTGCTTAGATACGGGCGGATTGACGGGGCAGCCGTTAAAAAGAACCTAGGTAGTTAAGTTTTAACAAGGTGCTGTCGAAGCGCTTATGACGAATCATTAGTTATAATATCATTCGTTATTACGTTGTACATGCGAATGAACAACATGATTTTAACAACCAATGGGTGCGAAAGAGAAAACGCGTTGTTAACGCTCAAAACAACGATACAAACATTAAATAGTCTTTGCACTATTGTAATTGGCTAAAGGTTACGCCTGGTATCGTTGGACACAATTACAATGCCTTAAAACCATGCATATAAGCAGAAAAATATGCAAAGTCGCGGCAAAAACCGAGTAGTATATAAAATTATTTAGAAGTACAAACTACTTCAGTACACAAATAAATTGAATGAGGAACCAAAATCTTTGTTTTAGGCGAATCCTGTTACTCACTAGAATAGAGTTCGCAACTTTTTCAAATCCGCTTAAAGTACAGTCGACGTGAGAAGTTGAAATAAAGTTTTAAAATAAATATTATATCGTTGTCATTTGGAAATCTTTGTAGTAGTCGAAAATAATAATTACGATACAAAATACACTATAATTTAACCCATTATTATAAATTTAAAAAATGCAATATAGCATTAGTAATATATACTAAAATTAGCAACATAGCAGGATTAGACTAGAAGGATGCGATTGAGTTATATTTTTAACTAGCCATTTTCGGAAACTATTTTCTTGTATATATGGTTTTGCTTTACCATGAGAATTCACTTTTTTCATTATAAATTTATCATTACTGCTAACTCCTATGGAAAAACATATGCACTTAGATAATACTCTAAAAAGTTTTCCATTAACACCAGTAAACGCAGTCAAAACCTATTAATCCGTTTCGGAGATTAGAACGAACAAACAACGACAATCTAATTACTTGTATGCATAGATGGTTTAATTTGTTAAATTTTAGTAAATCATTTCCTTAAATAGGGCAAGTAATTAAAACGAAACTGTATTAATAGGTACTTAAGCAAATTTGTTTGTGTATCACATGTTTTTTTAAATATCTCTTCACGCATCTTGGCGTTCAAATTTACTCGTATGCCGTCACGCCAAATGGTATGTTGTTCACTTATATCATTGACTCTATTGTGTATGTTTGAGCATATACTATACATTTCGTTGCATACTATTTACATCTATATATATAATAAGAATGTAAATCTAACTGAAAAGAAACTGCAGTCTAAAGTTGGATAGTTTTCCGTTACATAAAAATGGCAATATAACAAGCAAACCATAATCTTCAAGAACTTCGTTTTTAACAGGAACAAACAATTGTAAGGCTAAAAGAGCCCATCAGACTTCGCAACTATATAATAATAATCACAAATACAGTGGTACAACAAAATAATCCCAAGGAGGGTTGATGACAGGCAGGCGGCCGATCGTAAAATTAAGCCAAATCATATACCACAACATGAGAAACATGTTGTACCGACCCTACTTATGTGGGATAAGGGTAAGAAGAAGAAGAAGAAGAAGAAGTAAATCTAACGTGTCTGTACTATTAGATTTGTAAAAAAATTATTGCAGGTTTCCAGGAATAAGTTATAGAATGCACTTCAATCATTTTTATGTTTGTCTGTCTATCTGTTTTGTATGAACACGCATCACTGCTAAAATACTGGATTCACAATGAAACCTCATATATAAAAAGAAAGCATATGCAGGAGTAACTTAGTCTTTGTCTCATTAAAATCGGTCCACTCTATCAAAAGTTATTGTAATTTTGATGGCGCCGCGACTTAAGTATGAAAGAAAAGTAGAATGGACTAAATACGTTCAGATGACTTTATTAGTCATTGTTTTGTACATCAGATTCCACGTGGACGAAGTCGCGGGCACAATTAGTTCTATAATATACTTGTCACATTTTTAATTATAAATTATACTATTAACTTAAATATTTCACATGCCCGGTAGTATCTACTGGCGGCCATATTTTTGTAATCTCTATAACAAGTAACAATAAATTATGGAAGTCAAATTGCTTAGCCTATGGAAAGTTAATAATTATTTTTTAAGTTAATCACTAATATATTATTACCGTTTGGAGTGAAGTTACCGTACGAGTATTTAATACTAGAAATAGTAATTTAATATAAACAATATAATAAATTAAAACACTTTTCAACGCGACTATCCAAACCGCTCTACTACGTAGTAGAGAGTTCTAAGCTCTACGGACCGAGAGTCTATCTTGATCCTTTTTGACTGGCACACGTAATAGTTTGAGAGTGTGTACATATGTTATTTTCTGTTCGCTGAAATATAGTAATAATGCAGTCTATTTTCGTACACATACGTATAGACAGTGACATGTCTCGTATTTATATATAAAATACCGGTGTACGTGTGTTTGTAAATTTTCTTTTACTAAGTCAGCGGTTTGATCAATTCCTATGATTTTTATGTACTAGTGGAATCACCTGGATAGTTCTAATCTAAACTTGAATCCGGTACATGAAATTGTTGTCTGGAAAGGACATAATGATGAAAATTATTATTTTTTTATCAAAATCAAAATACTCTTTATTCAATTTAGGCCCTGAGAAGGTACTTATGAACGTCAAAGCTACCACCGGTTCGGAAAACAACCCAGTCATCGAGAAGAACCGGCAAGAAACTCGATCTGGTTTATCTTTTCATAATAACTAACATTTTTTTTAAATTATTACAACTTAATAGACACATAAAGCTACATTCGTTTATAGTGGTTGCACAGAGAGAGGCGTCACTTCCAGACGTCGCTATCGTTCACATACTGATCCACCCTGTAATAACCTTTATATTATATCATAGCAGGCAAACGAACAGGTGGGTCACCTGATGTTTAAGTGATCACCACCGTCCATAGACACTAACACCAGGGTAGTCGAAAGTGCGTTGCCAGCCTGTGTTTCGGGGGACAAGGAGTGAAGGGGAAGAGGAGAGGGAAGGTTGGCCTCCGGCGCTCTCACTGACCTAACGAAACGCAACAATGCAAGCACTGTTACTTCACGTCGGTTTTCTATGAGAAAGTGGTACTACCACGGGCGAGACGACCCATTCGTTCTGACACAAATAATAACTTCAGCCTGGCTCTACCACCTACAATAGCTTATAAAGCTTCTTTGAATTTGATGATGATTTCAGTGGTGGTAGAGCCACACTGGAACTATTACTGGTGTCAGCATGAATGGGTCGGCTCGTCCGGGGGCGTACCACCCTCTCACAGAACACAAACGTGAGTAACAGTGCTTGCATATTTGCGTTTGTTCGGTCAGTGAGAGCGCTGGAGACCCACCTCTCCTTCCCTCTCCTCTCCCCTCTCCCTCCCCTAACCCTTCCCCCCAAATGGTGGCAACGCACTTGCGACTCCTCTGGTGTTGTTAGTGTCCATGGACGGTGGTGATCACTTAACACCCGGTGACCAACCTGTTCGTTTGTCACCAATGAGATAAAAAAAAATGAATTATAAGTAACAAAGTGCCAATTGATGTATCGACATTTAAACACTAATGAGATTATAATAGTGTATTGCACGTAGGCAAAGCCAGGGTGTATCGTTAGTTTCGGTAATCTAAAACATACAAGTATGACAAATAACGTTTCTACATACTAGCGAACTAACCACCGAACTTCCTTAATACTCTTAAAAGAACAAAGGTAGATGGAACTAAAGGGTTAAACAAAGACCTTTACCTAAAATCCATCGTTGTTTGATTTATACATCATGCCATACACATCCCATGTGACTCCCTTATCCGTGAAAAAAACTCATTTTAGAAGAATCAAACAAAACCTTTTACAAACAGCCCTACGCTTTTCACGACAAACTTCCATTATAATATTAAAACTGCCTACAGAACATTACCTTAATATGAACTTTATAACCATGTATATAAAGGACACATTTCAATAGCAAATAATATTTGCAGAGTTGAAGGGTCTAAGTAAGACGTAACTGCGACGAAACGGCGATATACCATACTATGATGTAATATAATAGGTGTATTTTAACTTTTTAACTTCAAATTTTATTTAAAAAAACACCAAAAGAAAGTAAGGAATCGTATAACGAATAAGAAATATTAATAACTAGCTTCGCCCGTGACTTCGTCCGTGTGAAACCTAAAGTAAAAAAACTGACTAATAAAACCATTTCAACGTATGAAGTCCATTAAATATCTACCTTACAGTACTTACGTGGCGTAGTCATTAAAATTACAATAACTTTTGATAGCGTGAACTGATTTTAATGAAACCAAGACTAAATGTTACCCAACGATATGCTTTATGATTTTTTGAACGCAGTACTTTAGCAGTGATGAGTGTTCAGACAAACAGACAGACAGACTAAAAATGACTAAGATGTATTTTATTACTTATATTCCTGATTATAAAATCATCCTTCACAAATTATATACCAATACTTTCCTCATGAATCACTTTATACAATAGTGAAAACCGCTTGAAAATCCGTTCAGTAGTTTTTGAGTTTATCACGAACAGACAGACAGATGCGGTAGGGGACTTTGTTTTATGTAATGATATAGAGGAATTACGCTGTTGTGTTATTTTACAACAACTGTTGTTAATTATACTGCTATATGATAATTTGATATAATCTATGGACAATGCCAAGATAATGAAATTAGTTCGTATTCTGATTAAATAAACAATGTGAAATCATTTCTCTTTTACACTGAGTTTATCATTTTCATTGTCAATAATAACGGACAGCAAATAATTAACAGCACAATAATGATACTCGTATCTCCGTTAACATGTTACCAATTGAGCTGGAATATTACGTTACATTATTTGGTATTCTAAACAAATTGTATTCTCTTCAAGAACAAGAAAAATAATAATCAAAGATCTGTCAAAGAACTATTGTACACAATGCCAATCGCCTCAAACGTCCTGAAGAACGGATATGAGAAAAGTCTGGAAATACTCCTAAAGAATTACACTCTAAAGTAGGCCTTAGATTATTGTAATAAAGTAGGAAATAACTTACGAGTTTACTGTTAGAGAATTTGTATCGTTGGTATCAACACCGGACGATAGTCGACCGCCAGCAGCAAATAGTATATCTGTAAACAAACAAATAAAATTTTATCATCATATATAAGACAGCGAATTTGATGGCTCAGTTGTTAATCTTTTAGTACACCTCGTCGACCAACGTAAGGTCAAATGCTTGCTACTGTCGGAGCTTTCGATAAAGGAAGACATGGTAATGAAACCATAGCATGATGGTGATTTTTTTATAAACCCACTATCAACTAACTACCACCCTCGAGTTAAAATTGGCCGACATGCACCTGTTAGCGTGCTCCGGCAGCTTTTTTTATATCACAGGAGGCAAACGAACAGGTGAGTTACCTGACGTTAAGTTAACCACTCACTAGCAACACACCAACTTCTCCCGCCACTGTAGCTGGACCTGAGGGGATGGGCCGGGAGGCCCATCTCCTCATTGCACAGGTCCGGTGCACGAGGGGAGGCAGCTGGTGTGTACCCAGTCTGCCTCTCTATAGGTAGGAGCCCGGCAGTCACCTTCCGCCGGGCGGACCGTTAAGGCTCTACAAGGTTAAGTAGCCTTGTACGATCCCTTGCCGCCCCAACAATTACGGCTTGTCGGTACACCGTAGGGTTATAGTCCGTGCGAGTCGGACATATCCCACTCTCTCTCCCGGAAGGGTGGTGTATCAATAAGGGATTTCCCCACGTTAAAAACAAAACCACTACCAACACCAGGGGAGTCGCAAGTGCTTGCCAGCCTGTGTTTGGAGGGAGGGGAGGAGAGGTGGGCCTCCGGCGTTTTCACTGACCGAACGAAAGGCATCAATGCAAGCACTGTTACTTCACGTGGGTGTTTTTTATTGTATCACGGTAAAATGACTGCCCAATGCGTGATGGTAAACACAGTATAATCCATAAACAATGGCGACCACCGAGAGAGAATCTATCCATCGCCGGTTGCCGCTGTCATTGCGGCCTGCGAAAATATGCACAGGCTGGTCCCAAAACGCGACCCGCAGAAGCGAATCACTATGACGGGCCTTTTCGCCATATCCATGGTGGTGGTCTGTGAGTCGGATGGTACTACCCCGAGCGAGCCGACGCATTCATGCTGATACCTGTAATAGCTTCAGCGTGCCTCTACCACCTACAGAAGCTCCAGCAGCTGCACGTGAGAACCAATCCACCTAGTTTAAGCGTGTTTACCATCTTAGAACAGATCGTTATTTAACATCAAACGAGGCTGCGGTCAAACTCTAAAGCCTATATAACTACTTTATAATAAACTAATATTAATATACTAGCTGTGCCCACGACTTCGTCCGCCTGGAAGCTTATATAAAACACAGTGATTAACAAAGTCGTCTGAATGTATTAAGTCCATTTACTTGTCTACTTATCTCTCGTACTTACGCCGCGTCGTCATTAAAACTACAATAACTTTTGATAGAGTCGACCGATTTTAATGTAATAAAGACTAAGTTACTTCCGAGGATATGCTTTACGATTTTCCTGTTGAGAGTTTATTATGAACCCAGTACTTTAGCAGTGATGCGTGTTCATACAAACAGACAGAAAGACATTTCTAAAAATGATTGAAATGTATTCTATTACTTATTCCTAGACACATGCAACATTTTTTTTCATATAAATAGAAGAAGTACAGACACTTTAGATTTACATTCTTATTATATATATAGATAAGATTAAAACGATACATATAATAAGAATGCATATGTAACGTGTCTGTATTGTATTTTTAGATATTTGTGAAAGAAAAAGTGCGTACGTACATAGTACACATGTGAGAAGTGAAACTTCTTTGGCGAACTAATTTATAAGTCTTGTTTATATTTATACAAATCTAAAACTTTAGAAAAATAGAAAAAAAAAAAATAATAAAAAAATATTAATAATAAAAATATAGAAAATAAATAAATAAATAATTGATGAAAAATCTGCGTTTGCTGCAAATGACGTCACTTCCCTTGCATACCTGCGTGACGTTACATCTGTAAAATTTTTGCCCTCATGCGTGTGTGTCTTTGAATAAATAATAACAAAGTAATGCGTTCACGAGACTTATGTAGTAGTATGTATGTAGAAGTAGTAGTGATGTAGTCCGGTGAAGCTGTTTAGGCCTTGCTAGGTCAATAGCATAGTGAGTTCGAAAAAAAAAAACATTCAGGTGATTTTATTAGACAATGTTTTTTTACAATCGGTTCCATGTGGACGGAGTTACTGTCACAGCTAGTATAGTCTATATTTGAAAATGGAGAATGAATTTTAAAAGTAATTCAATCCCGAAAATATCAGACATTCATTCGACTTTATGAATCCTTTAGGCAATCAATCAGAGTTAAAACGATGAATGACATTAACATTGTTTGACAGTACTTCATCGTCCACTTTAATCTCCATTTATCACCCTCAGTTCCTGATCAATAAGATTTACGGCAACTGCGGAGTCGCAACACCTATGGCCTATTTACCAAGCGTTACAAATCTATGAACTTGCAAGTTACATACCACAAGAACGTTTTGACAAAGTCTTGTAAATTACGTTTATCTGTACTAATATTATAAAGAGGTAGAGTTTGTGACGTTGTAAGGGGTAATCTCAAGAACTACAGGTTTGATTTGGAAAATTCTTTCAGTGTTATATAGCTCATTTATCAGGGAAGGTTATAGGTTATATATAATCACGCTAAGACCCATAGGAGCGGAGCAGCACTGAAGAATGTTGCAAAATCGGCGTATTTTTTTCCTTTTCAGAGCTTCCGCTGCGTTTTAGCGCAAAACAACTATTCCACGCTTACGTATTACCGCCCAACGAAGTGGGCACGGGTCGGCTAGTCAAAAATACAAGTGTAAGGAGTTTTTGGCCGGCTCTTGGTCTGTCATGTAGTGGATTTTATTTTTTATTCATAATCTTGTGCTACTTGACTCTATATTGTGTAAAATCGGTGGTGGTTTATGTAATATAGTTTGTTTATTGTGCATAAGTGAAGTGAATGGAAAATAATACCACGGACCATGAATTCTGAGACGCCACAAAAACTCCATGGAAAGTTCTAACAAGATGACCGCCATCTTGTTAGTTCATTGAAATTTTATCAAGAAACTTGTAATATCGATACTCACTTGCCAATGACAGTAATAGTCTACTAGAAGACTGGTTGCCAAAAATGGAATGGAAGAAGAACTTGTAATACCATTAACTACTTGACAATGGCAGTTATAATCTAAAAGATTGATTGCCAAAAATAAAGTAAAAAAAAAGTTTATGTAAATTACTTACATTTAACAAATCATTTCACAAGACTTGTAGATTGTATGGACTTGTATTTTTAATTTACATGGATGTTTTTTTAATAATTATTTTGTTCGGTATTATGTGTCAGTAAAATAAAAATAACACAATCTAAGAATTACTAGATGAAGTTATACTTCTTTTGGCGCGTTAGGGAAAAATGATGAATAAATTATTACGATGCGCGCGCACACCGTCACGAAAAACCGACACCTTGAAGTTAGCTATAGTCAACGTTTTGTGTCTTTGTATTTATTTTTTGTATTTCTTTGTATTAAAACTTTCAATGTATTAAATTAATACCTTTTTTCTATTGTTAGTGTCGTTTTTTCTACAAACGTAGGATAAGGCGAAAGTATAACTTCTAACGCGTGTACATAAAAGTACACACACACTTTTTCAATTTTATATGAACGACAACATTTGTTTCGAAATAATTTGATTTTATCTATAGATAATCTATTCTAGAGTCAACGGAAGCATTCCAAGTTTTTCGTAACAAATTACAAGCTAAAAAGACTTTTATAACAAACAGAACCAGGAAAGTTCGATAAAGCACTTGCATTACGATTGACATTACTTGTAGTTTGTTTTTTCACATGTGCATTTGATAAATGGATTACATTTCAAAACAGCTAAATCTATTTTTAGCCGTTCCTAATATTTTACGTTATTTTCCAATATCTTGCTTGTATTGTTGCGTTTCGTTCGGTCAGTGAGAACGCCGGATATCCCACCTCCCCTTTCCCTCCCATCTTCCCATCCCCAAACACAGGGTGGCAACACACTTGCGACTCTTCTGGTGTTGCGAGTGTCTATGGACGGTGGTGATCACTTAACATCAGGTGACTCACCACTTCGTTTGCCTCCTATGATATTAAAAAAAAATATCTTCAAAACTTTGTACATGTAAAATATGAAGATCATAAAAAAAACTAAGTACCTTATAAACGGCAAAATTTAAACTTCGTTTTTTAAATATTTTAAAATTTTAAATTTTTTTTAAATTTAAAAAAAACTGAACAACTTAAAGTCATTGAACATGTTATATTAACTATTGGATATAGAATTGAATTTAACTCATTTTGTAACAACATAAATGCACTACACGAGACAACGCTTGCAATACAATACTTGTAACGTTTGATAAACAAGGCTAATTGGTCGCAGTCCACATACACATGTCAATATAAAAATTTATGAGTAAGTATTCATATTCACCGATGATTATAGTGAGACATTTGAATAAAAGTACCATATTAAAGACATTGCACGGTTTAGTTTATCTAATTTGAAAGAGTTAACAAAGTAAAAATCAAAATAGAAAATAAAAAATACCCCAGACAGCCTGAGAGCAACGCATTCAGAAGGAAGTTTGCATACGGACTACGTTCATTAAAATGCATGAGGTGACATCATTGTAGTCAAAGATTAAGTTTCCGTAAACACATCTGAATTGGAAACCAATTATAGAGTGCCTAATTTTGTCTTGTCTCTGGGAGACTTCTTCTTATATTTAGTAGAGACTGTCGTTTTTAACATCATAATGAAAATCATAAGTGTTACATACATTTTAAATTGAGAAATTAGTCGAGACAAGCCGTTACATCCGCTTTTACAAAGAAATTATAGATACAACATATAAACGAGATAAATTATGATATAAGAAAAATATTTTTGTACGGTTGTCAAAGACACTAAATAATACGTAAAACATACGACATATGAGGTTTTTACCAAGACTTTATCGTCGTATTTTGCAATAGTCTATCGGTTCGGGCATTTACCATGAAAATGTAACAAACAGACAGACAGGACATAGTTATTAACTATACAATATTTGTGTGAACATTTCATATCGTAGTCCGGTGAAGCTGTTAAGGACTTACTATTAGCCAGTTCAAAAAAAATCATATTCCGAAAAATATAGTTTTTAGAAAATACATAAGAGTTTTTGAGTAATTATTAAAAGAGATTAAATTATCAAATATACAATACGATATGTATATATCGGTGGAGCCACTATTGACTTGCGATACCGCGCTATTGACTATATCGGGGGTGTTACTAATGACCTCAAACGCTATTTGTTGAAGCTATCGGCTGTTCATTATTTACCTCGATATGAGACGCCATTGGTTGGAGGTATCGGCTGTTTATGTATTATGATGCCTTAAAAGGTGACTGACGACTAGAGGCTGGATATACACGCTCAGACAGTTGGGCTAATCACGCCTAAGGATAATTCGTCGTTACTATAGACAGTGTTGTGTTTCTGTATCGGTTAATGTTTTACTCGATTGTTCTTGGTGGATTGATCGATCAGATGAGAACCATGACGTCGCTATGGATGACGTCATACTTCTACATGGACGCCATTTTATCGCTGCCCCGACATATATAATATGAGTATTGATTATTATTCAGAAATAAAAATATTTAAATATTCAAATTCTGTTCTAATGCGATTGAAAAACGATTTCTAAGGTTTTAGATCTAACACTTCTGTTTTCGGTTAATCTTTGCATTAACGCATTTCATACTCTCGTCGTTCTGTCGATTGCAACAAATATGAATACATTTTGAGGAAATTTTCTCGACCTTTTTATATTTATTGTAAATTTTATTCACAAAATCAAAAAATAATAGTGGACAAATTCAAAAGATTGCATACTTTGAAGAAACCTACTTTTATAAAAAAAAGTACTCAGACTTGGCTCTGCAGTTGGTTATAAAATTTGTAATGCGACATTTATTCATATACTTCAGTGGTTTACCATAAAATGTCTTAAACTTTGTCTCAGACTTCTTTCTTGAATCTTAAAGTTTATTTAGTATATAGATATCTCTCAACGAAACTGCAAAGTTAAATGAAGCTATAAAGAATATGTAATTTCTTTGACATTTATATCTAAAGGCTAGATTATAGGGTCAATATGTAAACGATAGTGATTTATTTCTGGAAATGTCACCCGTCTCTGGGCAAGTTTCCTTACTTTCTACAAATATAATATCCATGTAATGTAATTGTATTAAATATTTGTATAGACCTTCCGGAAGAAAATTCTCTAAATGATTGTAACAAGTGCATGAAAGTGATTTACAAGGTGGTAGAGCCACGCTGTAGCTATTACTAGTTTCAGCATGAATGGGTCGGCTCACTTGGGGCAGTACCACCCGACCCACAGAACACCGACGTGAAGTAACAGTGCTTGCATTGTTGCGTTTCGTTCGGTCAGTGATAGCGCTGGAGGTTCACCTCCTTCCCCCCTTTCCCTTCCCCTTTCTCCTTTCCCTCCCCCTCCGCCATACACAGGCTGGTCGCACTTGCGACTCCCCTGATGTTGCTAGTGTGTTATGGACGGTGGTGATCACTTAACGTTAGATGATCTACCTGCTCGTTTTCCTGCTTTTAACATTAAAAAAAATTAAAATTCGTTATGTAACTTAAAGGAACTACACGCACACTTATTCTTCAATCACGCTTAAACCGCTAACCGGATTGTAATGAAATTTGTCATAAGAGTAGATTACATCATGGAGTAAGGTGGGTAGGGTAATACATTTTATAACGCTATAAAACGTAGTTCATTTACTAATAATATTTAATTTACTCATATAAAAGCGGGCAGCTAGTATTCGTAACAATAAATGCGAAATAAACGTTGTTTGTTACCTTTCTACAAGTGAGATACAGAATCGATAGTAATTTAATTGACTTTATTGCGTACAGACAGACAGACAAACGCGGCAGAGGACTTTGTTTTATAGTATGTAGTGATTGTGTAATTACAGTCACGATTCTATAAAATGTATTAAAATTTATAACTTAAATCGTGAAAGGTATATTGCTTTCTTATCTGCAGCTGGAAGAATCCTACATCGGGCTGAGACGTTGCCAGATGCCGCTAAGTATTAAGTCGCAGCTAGGGATTATACTATTTACGCTTAAAATAATACAGGCTAGATCTCATTAAAACGTGCACAGTCCAATAACCACAACAGTGTTTTGTAAATTATGTTTTTTCTTTGTAATACATCTGTTTATATTATTTTTAATTATGCTTCTTTAACTCTCAGTCAACGATCATATCTGATGAAGAAAGGGTGACGTCATCAACAATGAAGTCATCAAGTTTGAGGGATGGTATCTAGAAAAGCAGTTACTTACTACTTGCTAACTTTTGCTAGCGGCTTCGATGGTATTGACGTAAATTTACAAAAACTCACGAGAAAATAACTATTTTACTGGATCAAAGGTACCCTTTGTTCTCTTCTGTATTTGTCTGTATATTTATAATGATCGGTTGAGTAGTAAGGGTATGAGCGTAACAAACAAACTAACTCACTTTTATATTAGTAATATTAGCTACGACAAATCAAACTACAAATAAGGTATTTACAAACTGGGTTAGTTTAGATTAGCCTAGTTGTCAGATGGAGGCAGGACCTGGCAGACGAGAGGTATGGGCGTTACACTATTGACGCCGTCCGCCCGGTCCTGCCGCATTGGATAGGGAGACGCTGGGGCTCCCTGTCGTTCAGACATAAAAATAAAGAGAAAAAAAAAATATATTGAGGCCATTAATCGAAACATAAATTATCGTATCTCTCAAGTTGGACCATAATATATAAATGCCAATTTCTAGGAAGATCGGTTGAGTGGTATCGGAGTTCATCGAGGGCAAACATAGTGACATTGGATTTTTATATACTTAAAATAAGTAATGCAAAAAAGTCTGACTGTACATTATTTTTCTAGAGGGTTTTCTATAAATTATGTGCAAAATACATTACTCAGTTTCATCATAAAAATTTAAATAGCGATACACAGGTGCCCGTGTAAAATAAAATATATCGTCCTGACAAATGCCGAACATATTTCATGCGAATTCCTTAGCATATTTCTTTCAGTCGCCGGTTTTGACAGTGACATATTGGTCGTCGCACATACGACCAACACCCTATATTTTATACATTAATCGAATATAAAGCCTCGTTATTGATGGCCCCGGTGTTTTGTCAAATTTCTTTACACGTCCGGTCAATTCATAATAATTTTCACATCGCCAGATATGCTTCTACCGAATAAAAGGCTCATTATGTTTTGAATTTTAAAGAAAACTTTATTTTACCAATGGCTGACAGGCTTTTCACAGTCGTTGTTAAAGTTACGCTGATAATAGCAGTTTATAGTAAGACCACGTTTGCGTTCATGTAAATTAGATCTATTCCTTGTCCTTTTCTGTACTCCTAACAACATATGTACCAAATTTAATGATGATTGATTCAGTAGTTGAGGCGTGAAAGCATAATAAACAAACACAGATTTTCGCATTTATAATATTAGTTAAGATTTATAGTATGAGTATATCAGATGAAGTTTGATAATGAAACTAGTCACAGAGAAGTTGAGGAATAATAGGTTAACATGGTAATATTATGAGAAGAGATGAAACTCATGTAAATAGAAAAGTTTTGAGTATGATGATGTATAAAGGAATAAAGACGGAGAAAGGTATGTATGGAATGTGTGAAAAATGACATGTGTATAAAATAGGGATGATAGGGAATGATAATGATAGGGAAGAGTGGGAGAGGAAAACATGTCGTGCCGACCCTACTTAGGTGGGATAAGGGTGAAAAGAGAAAGAAGAATATTGGTTAGGATTAGGATTATAGGTAGCAATAAAATATTCGCATGAAAAAAAACATTTAGATGTACTAACTTTCATAGTTATCGGTCAATTGCAGGTTATTGTTGTTATTATAAACTTTAAGCTTTTGGGGTGTATGGGGTGTCGAATAACATCATAATACTTGAGACACCCAAGCCAACCTTACCTGCACGTGGTCTGCTGAACAACGAAAGAGGCAATGGCGAAAGCGGGGTGGTAGGGTTTTACAGCCTGACTGGGTCGCAAAAAAGCCCGTCATAGTGATAAGCTTCTGCGGGTCGCGTTTCGGGATCAGCCTGTGCATATCCAGCTTTTTTCAGGCCGGCATGATAGCGGAGACCAGCGATGGATATTGTGTCACTCGATGGTCGCCATTGTTTTTGGATTGTACTGTGCTTACCATCAGGCATATTGCAATCATTTTACCGTGTTACAACAAAAACAAAACGATGATGTCTGATTGGAAGAATGCTTAGAAGATGCATCGATTGAAGTTCAAATTCTACAATAGGTAAGAACTTGCAAAGAAGCAAAACCTCGTGAAACCAAACCACACGCTTCTCTTAATGCTAGCCTGGCTACCTTTGATTTAATTATATGTTGCCACGCATTTATAAGTATGATCCCTTAGCTGCACTTGATAGCACGACTCTCTTCTGATTCTGCATGTTACTATCTTTGGCAATTTTTAATCTGAAGTAGCAAAACCTATATAGTACAAAAATAAAAATAGAAGGCATGAAATATCTGAATTGTCAGATTAAACGCTTGTGGAGACAATATTCTTATAGGAAGCTTGAATCTCACTATTCTTGGTAAAGTATTTTAAATTGCTTCCCAAGTTGACGTATCGATGGCTTGGTTGGTACTGCGTTCGGACAGATTCCATAGGCGCCATTTCGATTCCTAGCAATTGAGTCGAAGCTTGTAGCGTAGAAAAACATCACGTGGAAACCATAGCATGGTGGTAGGTCTTTTTCTAATATTTTTTTTCTAATTACGTACACCGTGGGGTTTTAGTCCGTGTGAGTCGGTCGGACATAACCCACGCTCTCCCCCGAGAGGGTGGTGTATCCATAAGGGATTTCCCCACAAAAAAAAAGGTATTTTTCTTGCTAGAAAATCTGTCGCCAAGTCCCTGTTGGTGCGTTCCGACAACTTGCACTTGAGAGCTAGCCCCCTCTAGGTTTACAATGTATACCATCGCAGAGCACACCGTCATTTAATATGAGATGAGAATGTGGTCAAACGCTAAAACCTATAAGTATTAAAAAAAAATTCGAAGCTAAAGAACTGAAATCAAAACGCATATTTCGGGAACCAATTTATAATTTTAACATTTTACCATCTTCCTAAACTGTTACATGACATGAAACGCAGCTGAGATCAAATAATGACTAAGACCTCGAGAAAAAAACATTCATTAACGAATTTATCGAGACCTCTGATAAATTTACTTTAACTCGTTTCAAACCACTGAACTAAGTCTTAACAATATGGCCTCTATATTTCGTATAACAAATAGGTGTGATCAAAGGAATCCTTTATTGTAAGCCCTTCCAATACATCCCTTTAATTAAGCATTTCACTAATTACCTTAACTTTACCTTGAACCTTAATATGATATAACGTAGTATTAGTAGCTAGTAAATGCCTCAGGATTAGTTACAGTGTTAATTAACCAAAACCTTATGGAAGTTAGTTGTTAACCGCATAAAGGCTGTAGAATGTACTTTATAGTTGATTTATATCTAAGGCTTGAGGGTATAATCACTAACCCAAAAGAGTAACATGCTCAAAGAGTTTTTAAAGTGTCTCCGAATAAAGTACTTCTCAAAGAAGTGGTGGAACATTTTTAAGATTTTTAAAATGAAACTTTCTTTCTATCGCTTCAATTATTTTCGTACATCTATCGCATGTCACATTACAGCCGACCGTGGAGTAGAGGTAAAGTGAGAGGCGCTTGGAAGAGCAGCCAAAACCAATATGGCGACACCCATTGCTCAATTTAAAATGATTCAATAATGAAAAGAAACATTGTGCTCAGTTTTTAACATGCGTCTATGAAGTGATAATTGTATTTTTTGTGTATTCCGTACTCTATTACGCAAATTCAAATTAAAATTTATATTTATGTATGGATTATCTTTCTATTATCATTCACATTCTGCAATGATTAAGTTAAGGTTAAAAACACGATTTTTAATGCCCTAAATCAAATAATTTTCCGATAACTTTCAGTTAAATGCTTACGATCCGAAAAAAAGTTGCACTTACATTTTGATTTCATAAAACCACACAATTTTTTTTCTGCATATTTATTATAAACAGGTTCAATTTGTTCCGTAATTCTAATTCAGGTCAGCCATCGATATGATGTTTCCCTTGAGGATGGAGTTGAAACGACTCCTGTACCAAACACTGTTCAAACGTGCACATAGCAGCGAGAACAATGCTTATTTACGATAATATTATAATAGATGGGACAATGGTGTTATTGCAGATGAACTTTGCGTATATTCTCTCATACCTAATCTAACAGTAAAATGCAGCACATGCTATTTATAGGAATATGATGGCTGCTTGAGCTGGTTCCATTATTAACTCAAAAAATTGTGTAATCTACGACGAGTCATCTTCCTAGGTTCATTGCAACATGTATACAACGACAAGGAGTTATGTGACAATAGGACCCACCTAAATTATATTTTTATAAGGCCTCCTTTTCTGACACAGCTAATATCAACAAATTCGTTTATTTTGGATTTATTATCCCTGAAACGTTTGCCTTTGAGATTTGAACTTAGACTGGTACTGATGTAGCAGTGAGAGGGTTGGGGAGGAAAAATGGAAGGTATTGGAGAGATGTAAAAATCGGGACAAATGACATAACGTTGGACATCGGTTTAACTTACATACATTTTATCCTAAATAATGGGAATTAGTGGTAGGAGGAAACTTTTTCGCATAACAAACTTATAATTTAATTATTTAAAAATTTATTAATTAATTATAAAGTTATTTGAGAGTTAGCATAATGGATGTGTATCTCATCATGAATTTGGAATCCTTAATGCTCATTTCCAAAGAATACTCACTCAAGGGTGAGCCAAAAAATAAGCACCATAAATATTACATTTACAGACATAAAATCGTTTTATCGCGAATCCTTAAAATTCATACGGCACCAGAGTTTCTCGGTAGTAAAATTAATATCCGCATAACTTGTAATATCCACTGGGAACTTTGCTCAAATCCCTTTGATCTTCAAATATGGAGTAATATGTCGATACGTGATTTGTAAGGAAGGGAAAATTTTCGTTACATCAATATTCATATAATCATGTTGTTGTAAGGTAATATATTACCCAAGGGTTTATATTAAGAAATATTTATGAAATAAAATATAATCAAAATAATACCTTTTTATTGGTACAACTGTTACTATATAGAAAGAAAGAAATACTTTATTGTTGGAACAACCATACAACTAAATTAAATTACACAAACTAATTAGACAGAAAAAAAAACATTTTAAAAATGAAAAATATTTGTCTAACAATTGGCGAACCCATTCAGCAAAAATCTGCAATACTGTAAGTAGTACTGCAGCGCTGATTTTCGATGGGAGCCTATATATGATGATAAACGGACGTTAATGTTAATACAAAATTTATCTGAAAAATATATCTGACCAACGCATATTTTTTATACCAAAAGACAGTAAATAGGTACACAGCCCATAGTAAATTGGTTATCATCACCAATGGGTATCTGCAACACCAGAAGAATCAATGTCCTGTTGCCTCCGTGTCATAGCTCTGAGGAAAACTGTACCAGGAAGTACATTCCATACGCTAGTATACGCATAATAAAGGTTCTAGAGAACCTTACGGTTGTCGCAATTTTACTAGGTTTTTCGGAGTGTAGATGAGCGTCCAACCAAACGGCGGAATAAGGGCACCATATCAAAAAGTTCTTTAGAAAAGTCGCCATTGTACATGCAGTAGAACATATATAAAAAGCCAATGACTCTGCGAAATTCTGATGAATTTACATGGCAGGTTATTTCGAGATTATATACAATGCGTAAGCATATTACTCACGAATTTTGTATCTAAAAACTGAGTTACTAATAGTAAAAGTAATTAAAAATCAGTGGTATCATGTTTGTCCATGAATGAATGTTGGCATTTATGTACAAACTTATAATTCGATTGATGGTCTCATTATTTTTAAATAAAAATTAAATGATTGTCATTTTAATTATTGTTATCAATTGTAGGTTTTATCGGCCTCGAACAGATGGCGCTGCAAATTAGTTTGTTGACAGAAACTGTAGAACTGACCGTTATAGATATCTCATAGATGGCGCCACGTTTTAATTTGTCTATCTTTTTCAACTTCAGTTTATTTTATGGTGCACGTGGTCTGTTAATCCATTTTAATTCAACATGTTATAACTCAGCCACAGCAACCCGTATCCCGGTCAGCTAGTAAATTTTAACGAGACAAATTTGAATGATTAAACCTTACAAAAATTAACCAAATTAAGTTTCCTAAAAATGTGACTGTATATGTTAAAAAGAAATTTGCTGAGAAATAACAAAAATGGCAAACATTCGCAACTCGCAATGTAGTTCGTATAATGAACGGATAGATGGCGTTTAAAACAATTAATTATATCCTCGACAACGAATTTAAATTATTGATGTCCTTTAAATTTGGTGTATATATTCCGGATATATTTCAGTTATACTTTTGCTAGATACTTTATAAGTTAAAAGAATGTACCTAATAATGCTTATAAATCTGCTATATTTCATACATTTTTTTCTTTCACAATGGTATACAGATGAGTACATGTATAGCGTTAACTTATAAATTTAATATAATATTTAAAATCAACTAAAAGACAAAGACGTCCGTGGTCTAGATGCATGAAATTTAACACAAGACTTCCTGAATTTAGTCGGGCATTATTAAAGAAAGAAACATCGGGTATTAAATACATTTATTTCATCCTTATTGTTGTCGACAGCAAATCACCTCGCACACGCGGTTAGTGCGATATAAATATGAACAAAAGTAAGATTTATTATTTATGATATAAAATAGTAGGTTCTCTCCAAAGATACATTTTACGTTTCGCCGGTCCCATAAGACAGAATTTGTCATGTCGAGCTGAAATTGTGTTCAATATAACAGAAGGCGACTTATATTTATGGTTTGTAATAAAGTAAATTATTTTATATTTTATTTCTTTTTTGACGTATATTATTACATCTGTAAAAAATCGAAACACATGAGTCCTGAAAGAGATTGATAAAATTTTACTTAGTAATGTTACTATTATATTCTTTCTGTATTTGCTATGTATTATTTATAATAACAGATTGCTAAAATACAGAAATCAGTTCTTCTTTAACTATAAATTCTAAAGTAGTCCTACGTGCATATTTAAAAACGCCTTTTCTAAGAGAATTATCACGTCATATTCAATAAGCTACGTCTATTAACTTACGATAATTATAGTCTAATACTTGATTAGTCTTAGCTACTCTCAGATACATAATGTGTCTGGTCATTTTCTTATCCTTTATATGTAGGTAGATTGCGCGAGCTCGGTATCGCGTGGACTGGTATAGGACTGGTATAGGTCACTCGTACATTCAGCTCGAAGGACCAGATGTTTTCGCGAATATCTAAAATGGCCCACGATGGCCTGGTTTCTCCTTCGGTTCAATCTTTTACACCCATACAAGGTAGACCGCTAACCAATGATTATAAATATATTTATTATGGAAATGGGAGGCCAAAAACCACCAATAACATCCAGCAGCGTACAGACCACGTAACAATTTAAGAAGCCCAACTGTCCGTTGTAGATGTCGTGATCACGCGAGCTTGGTATTGCGATCTACCTTTACACAAAGGATATGAAAATGCCCGGGCATTATGTATATGTCGTGGCGGACGTTTGTTTCGGTAGTTATAAAGGTATGAGGTTCTCCTTGTCAATTAATCGATAAGTCATTCAAGATCAGTCAAGTATTGATAATAAAAGCGTTTACTTAAGCAGCAGATATAGTATTTACACTCGGAGATGTGAACGGTTCGACGATCCGGGCGAGACTGAATCGCGCTCCTTTTTTTTTTTTTTCTCGAACTTACTACGCTATTGGCCTTTTTGGAGGCCTCTACAGCTTCACCGGACTACTAAGGTGAGCGCTTAAGGCACTCAGCCGATTTCATTTGGGTAACTAGCTCAAGGGTGCACGGCACACCTCGGCTTGGCTGTTATCTGTTGCATGCAATTCGCGATCTATCTTAGCTAACCTTTTTTTTTTTTAACGTGGAGAGAAAATCCATCATGGACTGTCAGGCCCCCGGGGGAGGGCCTGAGCTGAGTCGACCACCAACTGCGTGCTGGGACGCAGCTGCCGGTGCCTTTCGGCGACTTCAACCGACTAAAACTCCACGACAACCTACGCCACGCTGTGGGAGTGTCGCGGGACAGCGCGATCATGCTCCGTTACACCCCCGGCGGCAGACGTTTCCCACGCCGCACCCGGCTGAGGCAGTCTGGTTGCGAGACTGCCTCCCAGCCCGTCAAACCCGTGCAATGAGAGGTCAGGGCCCCCGCCCCTTCCCCCCTGGGTTCGGCCGGCAGAAGAGAGGTAAACCCCTTCGCCGTCACCCCGCCAATGATTTTTTATCGAGGTTTACTCCTCCTCCGCCTCAGCCACCCCGACGTCCCCTCCGGCCTACGCTAACCTAAACATCCCCCTCCCCATCCCTTGATACTAACCTTACCCTACCTGTCTCAAGCCCTAAGCCCCCCTATTCCCTAGACTTGCCTACCCACTATGTAGGTAGGCAAGCCAGAGGTTACCGAATCTGCTCACCCCCTACCCCCACCCTACCATCCCTAACCCTACCGATCCTACCTGCCTACACAGTCCCTAAGCCCACCTAACCTCTGGTTTTGTCTACTTACTCGGTAAGTAGGCAAGCCAGAGGTCTCCTAGCCTACTCCCCCCTATCCCTACGTGGCCTACCTGGGAGGTTCCCTCAGGGTGGCCTCTGGTGGAAGTCACCACCACCGCGCCTACGACGTCCCGCGCGTCGGCGGCGCATAACAGGCGCCGCTGCGTCCCTCTCCCGCTGCCTCTCAGCCTCCTCTTTCTGCCACATAACTTCCTCACAGAATTTGAGCATCGCGTTCCACGAAACGTGATCCCTGACCATGGCCTGGACCACAGTAGGAAGGGCAAGGTCCGTTCCCACTGCCGCGACCAGATCGGCACGCGCGACGGCCCAGGCTGGACACTCCTGGAGCGTATGCTGCGCCGTATCGACATCGCAGTCACTACAGTGGTGACACTTCGGCGTCGGTTCCCGTCTAACTATCTGGCACAGGAATCTGCCAAAACACCCGTGGCCACTGAGAACCTGCGTAAGCCGGAACGTTAGCGTGCCGTGTTTCCTGCAAATCCACTCTCGCAACACAGGATGTATTGCTTCAGTCGTCCGACGGCCACTTCTTGATGAGGCTACTTTTTCCTCCCAGGCCTGAATTACTTCAAGCTGGAGTTGACTCCTTTGTGTCTCTTCTTCCCTAGGGGCAATCCTACTTCCCCTCGTAATTCTATCGGTTCTCCACATGTACATCGCAGTATGGGCGTAGGTGACTAGGTCCCACGGTGTGCGTGCGTGTCTCAATAACTCTTATGTGTATTTTGTGTCGGAAAATTTTCTGAACTAATGTGTAAGCGTGTGAGCGTGCACGTGTGTGGAGGTGATATGTGTAGTGTTGTTGCAGTGATGTATTGGTGTGTCACTGTATCGCGCGAGCAGCGTACTCAAGGGTTCCACGCCGAGGGATGAGACCTACTGAATCGCGCTCCGTTATTACTACGCCTTATATAGGCTTGCTTCGTAATAGAGGGTAGTGCTTAATATTTATGTCAGTACAAATACTTTTTGACGACAGAACGGGCATTTGCCCCGATATATATAATGTTTACAAAATAAGGTAAATAGCTAATTATGTTATATTCTTTGCTGCAATATGGCTGCAAAGACATAATCTTATATAAAGTTACTCAAATCTTTATTGTAGTGTAAAGATATGATTACTCTTACTTAATAACTGTATGCCTGCCTCTCACGCCTTAACTATGCAACCGATCATCACAAAATTTGTATACAAGCTGTTGCAGGTACAGAAAAGCTACCAGCAAAGCTAGTGAAATCTAAATTAGAATCTATTACTGTAATACCTAGACGCAAGGATGGCTCAGGTATCTTTGGACACCCCATCGATGAACTTAGGTGACAATTCTACAATACTGCAAATACTTTTAATTATATATTTGCAGCTGCATTTAATAGTTATTAACACTAATATTACTATGTAAGATCAAAAAATCTCGTATCATCCGATGAGATTGTTGTCAAATGTTTAGAAAATAAAATAGAAAAATAAAACGAGTCCTCTGACAAGTCCTCATAATATAGAGGATGGAAAAATAAGGAATATAAATATAAATCAGACACTGTGTTGCGGCGGACTCATTAAAATTTGCACAGACCGATGCGTCGACGAGGGTAGTTGTAATCCGAGAGCTTGTGTTATTCTCTTTTCGTATTATTTACGTCGAGCTTTATAAATTCCGGTCTCTCTGTCAATATTTTTGTTATTATTTCTGTTTGCGAGACTGCACTTGTTTGTTACATAAAACGAGATTAAATTCCGGATTTACCCTGGATTTGAAATCATAGGATAGTTATAGATGCAATGTCATTCATAAGTGTTGAAGCAATTTATTTTATTTTTAGCAATCTATTTTCTAGTAGATTATTACTGCCATTGTGGACTAGATAATTATATTACAAGTTCCTTGTCTAATTTCAATCAACTGACAAGATGATGGCCTTCTTGTTAGAACTTTGCAAGGAGTTTTTGAAGTTATACTTCTTTTGGCGCCTTAGGGAAAAATGATGGGAGACACCGTCACGAAAAACCGACACCTTGAAGTTGGCTATAGTCAACATTTTGTTTCTTTGTATTTCTTTGTATTAAAACTTTCAATGTATTAAATACCTTTTTTCTATTGTTAGTGTCGTTTTTTCTACAAACGTAGAATAAGGCGAAAGATAAAATTTTTGAAAAGATTTTTATCTTGTTACGCTAAAGAAGTATAACTTCTAACGCGTGTACATAAGTACACACACACTTTTTTTTGTGGCAAGTTCGGATCCATGCTTCGTGCTCTTATTTCTCATCCATTTTACTTGTGTATAATAACCAAATTATATTACGTAAAACACCGTCAATTTACAAAATATACAGCCAAATAACAGACGATTATGAATAAAAATATAAAATCCAGTACATGACATTCCAAGATTCCGCCAAAATCTCCTTCAACATATTCTACAATCACTTTATCCACAGTATAATGCACAATTTACCTAGTCTCCTGTATTGCAGTGCCCCTCGATTGGAACCCATTATGGCTGTCCACGGCCGCCGAAAGTGTAACGTTTTAAAATGACTTCTTTTGAGACAAACAAAGACTAAGTATATGATAAGATTTCTTTGAAGTGAAACTTCTATAGAATCGTTGTGATTTCAAACCGGATGCAACGGAAAAAAGACAGGTAAGAGACATAAATATAAAAATTAGTGAGCCAGAGCAAGAGAGCGAATGTCGGTGTGTATGTATATTGCACACTGTTTAATACTTGCTTGTATTTGAGCATTTAACGTGTGTTAGTATATGTGAAAAGTACGTGAGCTAATACTACTGTACATTGTATGCGGCTGCGTATTACAACTTTTTAGTAAGAAGGCAGCGTGGTGTGTTATTATTTAACAGTGTTTGTGAGTATTTTTATATCTTGTTGTGCTAAATATTAAATTCATGTTTTAAACAAGTAAACTTTGTAATTCTCCTACCCTTGCTATATATATTCATCTCATTCTTTTGTCGATTTACTGATGTTTCACTTCTATAGTGTGTGAATCGCACACAACTTTTTTTTGTTTTAAGACAAGTTTATGAGTTGTTAAAGAAAAAACATAAAAAAGTAATAGCAAATAATATGAGTTAGATTGCTTTTTATAACGAATATTTTATTTTTTGTTCCGACGTAAAATATTGTTGGAAATTGTAAAAGAAAATGTCTGAAAATATCAGCTCTTATTATATGAACTCTGAGTACTTATCCCAGAACGTAAGAAGATTTTGATTGACTTTAATTATTTTAAATATTTATAACTCGGTGGGATTTTATTCTATTATATCTTTCGAACTCAGAAATAGTCAGAAATAGTGCCTGTTGCGACTTAACTGTAATTCACACAGATGAAGCAGTAGAAGCCACTAAAATCATTAAAAAAACGTTTTTTTTTTGTTATTTAATTCATTACTATTTACAATATGTGTCGGAGATTTAACTTTCTACAAAAAACTTTTTTAAATTAATTCTTTTTTAGATGCGTTGAGTGGCATTTTTGGCATGAAACTTATAATTTCGCGCCACGACATGCTATGTAAGAATGACCGGACATACTGCGCTTTCGCGGCTTGCGTCAGACTAGCGACGCGTACCTGTGTCCATGTAATATTAACATTTTGCAGCTCATCATACGTTTTATTGATTAATGTAATAAAAAATGTACACTATTATTGATCCGAGTGTCATACTATTTCAATAAACAAATTCTGAAATTTAAATATTCTCATTGACACTATAATTAATGAAAATACAAAAGAGAACACATTTATTTCATTGTTTTCAATTTTCACTTCTATCGGCAGTCCTTATGACTGCGTCAACTTTTCTAAACCAAATTTCAAAGATCGATATATCTCGAGATCTTAATGTTTTACTTTTTTGTAGCATAACATTTTTAATTAATGATTGAGTCAAATTAAAAAATATATATTCTGCTCTCTATTAAGGATTTTTTTATAGTTATCTTTTTATCAAGTTGTGAGTAACTCCACTGTTTAGTTTGTCAAATGACAGCGTTTCTATTTGCAACCGTTTGGAAGTTTTAATTATATTGCATAATTAATTTGTCGACAAGTCTGCACTTTCTCGTGGCTACAAATTTATGTTACAATTTACTTAACCGATGTATTGTTTTAAGTTAGGTTATATTAGTAACCCATTTTCGATGAGACAAAATTTTCCCGGTGTTATTACAAACAAGTTAAATACGTATTGAATACTTGCTTTAAAAAGATTTCGTATTAAAAGCACCGCGCTCGCCCGAGGCAAGTTCGCGTTATCCTTTTTCGCAAGCCTAAACTAACGTTACCAAAGCGAGACAAAATAGCAAGATGGCGAACATTCGGCGACCGCGGTGCATTTAATACGAAACCTTTTTAAAACAAGTATTGAATACGTATTTATCTTTTTTGTAATGTAGCGGAGCGTACATAAATTAGTAATAACGTAAATATTATTAAATGATTAAAGAAAGCTGTTTCATGTGCCTCGTGAACTCCTGCTTCCATGCTAGAACCTCCGCCTTGAGGTCTTCGACCTGGCGGCGGAGGTTCTTTGTCTCCCTCTGCAGCTTTCTAGTCTCTAGCGACTCAGTGCGGTCAGCTAGAGCCTCGACAACCTCCCGAAGAGTCTTGGCCGCGCCCTTTAGAACCTTGATACAGGGCCCCGCCAAG
>MU158774.1:19393-86954 GCA_015888305.1 Antheraea pernyi | reverse complement strand
GCTTGGGAGGAGGAGACCTCGAACCTGATATATCGGTGGTCCGATAAGGTCTCCACCTCCTCAAGCACCCTCCACCCCCGGACACGGCGCGCGACGGTCAGGGCGGCGAACGAAACGTCTATCACCGACCCTCCGTTCCATCGCACGCACGTGTGGACGCTCCCCTGGTTGAGGAGGGACAGCCCTAACTCGGCTGCCCACTCCTCAACGGCCATGCCCCTCGGGTCCGTGACTGCCGCTCCCCAGGTCCTCGACTTAGCATTCAAGTCTCCCATGAGGACCACGGGGAGCGGCGACAGCCGTCTGACAGCTCCCTGCAGGGAGCCGAGATACGCCTCGAACTCCCTCAGGGGCTTGTTAGGGGAGAAGTACGCCCCCACAATGGCGTACTCTCCCCAGACGGCCGTCACGAACCCGGCCCCGCTTTCCCTCGCCGCCAGGGACGAACCCTGACCCGCCACGATCGCCACGGAACCGTTCCGATCTCCAGCCCATTGCGGCTGGGAGGGAACGAAGTAAGGCTCCGTGGCGACCGCGAGCCCGATACACCACTCCGCCACTGACTGCACGAATAAGTCCTGTGCAGCGGCGGAGTGGTTGAGGTTCGCCTGGAGGAAATTGCATATGGACCTATCCATTACTGGTCCATATCAATTTCCTCCCGCCTGGCGGCCACCACCTTGGGAACTGCTCCCACTACGGGGAGGTCCCTACCCTTGGTGGTGGGGGGCCTGCAAATGCGGCTCCCCATCACGTGCCCCGAGGGCCTCCCCGCGTCCGCGCATATGGCGCAGCGGGCCACCTCCGCCTTACATTCGGCCGTTTTGTGGCCCGCCGCACCGCAGCGGTAGCAGCCGTCCCCCCTGCTAGACGAGGAGGGGCACATAGGGCGGGTGTGCCCCAAGCCCATGCACTTGTAGCACCGCATGGGCTTCTCGTCCAGCAGGTGGACGCGGACGACGCTCCACCCGACCAGGAGCTTGCCGGCCTGGACAAGCTCCCTGGCCGCCGCCGCGGGGAGCGTCATGTGGACCGCCCCTAGGCCCCCCCAGTTCCTCCTAATCTCCCCGGTCTTAATCTCTTCTGGCCGGCAGTTGGCCTTCGCCGCCACGACCGTCGCGACCTCGAGGGGGGACACCGAATCGTCCAGCCCGACGATCCGGATGTCCGCCTTTTTGGTCGGAATGACGACCGTGGCGATTCCGGCCAATGCGACCTTTAGCTCCCGAGCCAGTTCGGCGGCTTTCTCCTTACTCTGGCCCGGGAGCTCAACTTTTCGGCCTCCCGTGGCCGTATGCCGGATCCGGACATCATGGATTCCTATGTCCGGCAGGGCCACGGCTTCCCGCGCCTTCACAAGGACCTCCCTGTACCCTAGGCCCTTGTTGGCTGCGTCATTCTGCAGCGTCAGAATGACTGCAGCTGACTGCGGGACGGACGGCAATTTCGGCCCCGCCGGTTTTGGTGGGGCCACTTGGGCCGTCGGGGCCTTCGCCGGAGCCTTGGCAGCCTTCTTTTTGCGGGCTACCACGGCCCAGCTGGGGCCGGAAGCCGCCGCCACAGGAGCCGGCGCCGCAGGTCCGGAAGGAGCTGGCAATCCGGCCCAGTCCATCCCCAGAGGGGTAACCGGGTTCTGAGCCCCGGGTGCCGGTCTCACCGGCCTTGCCGGTGGAGCCACCGCTCCACCCTTCTTTCTATCCCCTGCCAACGGGGGGCGGACGGGCACCTCTGGGAGGAGGCGATTCTCCAGGCCCTCCAGACGCGCGTTCAGCATATTGCCGAACGACGTCTGGAGAGACCGCTCGAGGCGCGAGACGGCCCCGGCGAGGACTTCCTCCCACTGCGAGGGACACTCCACTGCCATTGCGGGCGCAGGAGGCGGGGGCATCTGCCTCTTGGAGTTCGCCTCCTGCTTCCATGCTAGAACCTCCGCCTTGAGGTCTTCGACCTGGCGGCGGAGGTTCTTTGTCTCCCTCTGCAGCTTTCTAGTCTCTAGCGACTCAGTGCGGTCAGCTAGAGCCTCGACAACCTCCCGAAGAGTCTTGGCCGCGCCCTTTAGAACCTTGATACAGGGCCCCGCCAAGTTCTGAGACTTCTTCACCGTCTCGATGATGTACCGCCACCTTAACTCCGGCCAGAGCCTTCAGCGTGAAGACGTCCAGGTCTTCGACGTCTACGATAGGCTCTGCCTCAGAACTGGCGGCCGACCCCGCCTTGGAACCGGCCTTGGAGCCGGCCTTGGAGCCGGCCTTGGGGCCGGACTTGGATCCGCCTGCCGAGGCCAAAACTGAGCCGGTGTCGGAAGCCTCCGACTCCGCCGCACTTAGGTTGCCGGCCAAGGCCCGGTCAAACGACCCGTCGGCCTCCCCCATAACTCCGCGAACGCCCACATTGCGGCTGACTCGCCTTGTAGTCCCCCTGCGAGAGGTGCTCACTTTGGGAGATACCCGCTCCTCCACCTCCGTGTCGGAGTCCATCGCCGCACTCACGCGTTTTTTTGTTATCCCTTTTTGCTCCTGCCTTGAGCGGGACAAGGTCTGCCGGGCCCGCTAGTTTACTATAAAGAAAATATACTAATTTTTTACTGTGTGTATAAATCAATATTTTATTAGCTTCTGTCCGCAGCTTTGCTCGCATTAATATAGATTTGTCCGCTTCCTCGCAATTAGTAGTTTTTTCTAGAAATAAGATATTTTATGTTCTATTCTGTTGTCTTGACAATGTTTCATGATTGAGTAGTTAACAAAAACCAGACAAACAAACTCACAATCACATTTATAATATTAGTTAGGAGTTATTTCAGAACCTAATCTTGGATCATACCTGATTAGGTTGGTTGGTAAGATCGTGATGCACGCGTTCACTTTACATATGGAATAGACGATATATGTAAGTCTTATGTAGGAAGTGTTATTTAGGTAAAGTATTTGGGTATACTGATATAGCTGATGCCTTCAACAGCGTAGAAAATGATTTAGTAATATCTACTTACGTATATTTAAAGTAGATAAGGATGCGAAGATCAGCAATGCTTTTCCGGCCATGTTGGAGAGACCTGAAAAAAAGAATAATTATTTTAACTTTGCTTGCGTTTTTATGCCGTACAGTTTCAACTCATATTGGACGGAGAAATGACCATGATCTGTTACATGAACTTCACCCACTCCGACATGAAGGCAATGTGCTCTGTTTACCAAATATATGAAGAAATACTTGATTCCTGGCATCTAGTAAAGCGTGAGACTATAGACTATAGGGGTGTAAGGGGTGTCGAATAACATCATAACACTTGAGACACCCAAGCCAACCTCACCTGCAATTGGTGCACCCTGCTGAATAACGACCGAGGCAATGGCGAAAGCGGGTTGGTAGGGTTTTACAGCCCGAATGGGTCGCAACCACCATGTATATGGCGAAAAATGTATAAAAAAATTAAAGCGATTTTTTTTCATGTATTTTTTATTTGTATTAATCGAAGTAATCACCCATTCAATCAATGCATCTTTACCAACGCAGTGGCAGTTTATTGATTCCCTTCTTAAAGAAATCAGCTGGACGGGAGGCAACAAATTCTTCAAAAGCATTTTGTTCTGCCTCTGGGGTATTAAATTTTTTCCCGCCAAGGAGTTATCCAAATCACCCATGCAATCAATGCATCTTTGCCAACGCAGTGGCAGTTTATTGATTCCCTTCTTAAAGAAATCAGCTGGACGGGAGGCAACAAATTCTTCAAAAGCATTTTGTTCTGCCTCTGGGGTATTAAATTTTTTCCCGCCAAGGAGTTATCCAAATTCTGGAAAAAGTAGCAGTCTGTAGGCGCAAGGCCTGGTGAGTAGGGCGGATGACGGAGAACTTCCAACCCCAGTTCTTGCAACTTAGAGACCGTATGCTTTGCAGTATGAGGTCGCGCGTTGTCGTGCAGGAGCAGCGGAGACAAGCGATTGACCAATGCTGGTTGAAGATGTGCCAGCTTCTCCATCATTGTGTTCAGTTCTTCACAGTACACATCTGCAGTAATGCTCACCCCATTTGGTAAGAAGCTGTGATGAATCATACCGGCGCTAGACCAACAACCAACGACCACCACTTTTCTAGAGGTAAATTTTCGTTTAGGACATTGTTTAGGCGCTGAACCAGGATCCATCCAACTTACTGACCGCTTGCGGTTATCAAACATAATCCATTTTTCATCGCAGGTAACAATGAAGTTCAAAATTCCTTTATTTGTGTGTCTGTTGAGCAGTGTTTAGCACGTCTCGACGCGTACTTCACGCTGGCGATCATTGAATTTGTGGGGCACCCATTCGTCAAGCTTTTTTACCTTGCCAATTTAACGCAAATTGACCAATATTGTTTTGACGCTAACGTCGAAAGCTGCTGCTAATTCAGCCGTAGATTGTGTATCATCAGCTTCCACAATCGCTTTGAATTTGCCATTGTCGACCAAAGCCTTCGCACGACCGCGAGGTTCATTTTTCAGGTCGAAATTCACAGAACGGAAGCGAGCAAACCAATAACAGGTGGTGCGTTGGTTTGTAGTGTTAGCTCCGTAAACATCGTTTATGTTGCGTGCCGCTTGTGCCGCGTTGCTGCCACGACGGTACTCATATTTCATAATTACTCGAATTTTTAACGTATCCACGATAACAAAAAAGATTGAAATGCGATGAAAATGTAACACTAATCAATAACCCAATGACTACTTTTAGAAAAAGAACTCCATGTTTTTAAAGTAAAATTAATTTGAAATTAGAATTCTTAGCCAAACAAGAATTATTTTGATTTGAAATGGTACTGCAGAACGGCAATTTCATAAATTTAGAAAAACAAATACACGCCTATGAACAGATCTTACAATAGAGCTGCGTGAATACATTGTACGTCACTTTAATAACTGAGTTTGAAGCTGTAATATGAGTATATATATATATATATGCTTATATGCGTATTTAAAGCTAAGCTTACGCTCTGCGTAGAGCGATTTAAAAAAATTGGCAGGGCACAAACTTATGGGTTCACCTCAACGATGACCTTGACAAGCATTTTGTATTAAACCTGTGTAGCCCATTACACGTTTAATTAATTAATAGACTGTATACGAATGTATAATTATTGTTCCGGGAAATGTGAAAAGATTTGAAAACCAGATTAATAATAATTTCAATTTACATATTCAAAAAAGTACACAGTTATTCCATTGTTTTGAGTTTTCACTTCTGTCGGTAGTCCTTGTGACTGTTTATTTATTTGTTTACACCATAAGAATCCATGTAAACACTTCAGCGTAGTAGTAGCCCGGTGAGCTGTTAAGACCTTGCTGGGTCAAGAGCGTAGTCAGTTCGAAAAAAAAAAAACTTCAGCGTAGTGGGGAAAGTGTATGTGTACTTTTATGTACAAGCGTTAGAAGTTATATAAAAATCTTTTCAAAAATTTTATCTTTCGCCTTATTCTACGTTTATAGAAAATAAACACTAACAATAGAAAAAAGGTACTTAATTCATTGAGAGTTTTACTACCTACATAGAAATACGAACAACAAATACAAAGATACAAAATATTGACTATAGCTAACTTCAGGGTGTCTGTTTTTCGTGACGGTGTGCGCGCACATCGTGAAAATTTACTCTCATCATTTTTCCCTAACGCGTTAAAAGAAGTATAATTTCAAAAAACATTACGGGTACTTATATACATTTTCCAAAAATGGATATTAATTCACGAAAATTAATAATTTAATGGAAAAGCTGAGAACAACAATACCCATAGATTCATTTATCGGAAAATGAATATTTGGGTAACCTGATTTCAATATTTTCGCTGGTAAAGAGAGATAATAATACGCGATAATATTTTCAACATTGAATTAAAATTAACTTTCTGTAGTTGCCATTCATTCCAGTATATAGTTTAAGGGTATAATATAAAATCCATTTTAAGGATATTCGATGCGGGAATATTCACTGAAATATGGTTTGATTTCGATTCACAACCATAACTAATTGTGGAAAACTGTAGATTTACTTATGCCTGATTTCTGAGTCACATTTATCTGTTCAATAGCGTTATCGGTTCGATAACTTGTCCAATTGGGTTTCTGAACACACAATCATACGATAGACCTCCGTTAAACTTAACTGGCCAATCAGGGCGTCTATCTATTCGATAAGTTTTGACTGTTTAAATAGTTTTTAATATTTTGACAATGGCATAAAATAATTAAATTTATAAGTAAATAATTATAAACTAAAATTAAACCATCTACTATCTCCAAAGTAGTTTTTAATCATAATATTACCACTATAAGTTAAGAATTAAAATAACGAACCAATTTATAAAACTCTTTCTTAAAAAGAGCCATCTAGTGAGGTGTAAGGGATGTCAAATAACATCTAAGACTTGAGACACTTAAGCTAACATCACCTGTGCGTGGTGTACCCTGCTGAATAACGAACGAGGCAATGGCGAAAGCACCCCGCTTTACACCGGGTCGCAACCATCATGTACATGGCGAAAAGGCCCATCATAGTGATTGGCTTCTGCGGGTCACGTTTCGGGATCAGCCTGTGCATATCCAGCTTTTCGCAGGCCGGCATGACAGCGGCTACCGGCGATGGATAGGGTGACACTCGGTGGTCGCAATTTTTTTTGTATTGTACTGGACTTACCATCAGGCACAGTGCAGTCATTTTGCCATGCTACAATAAAAATTAAAAAAATCAAAGAACCTAAGTATAACTCTCTCTCTACTCAGAAACGCATTGACAGATTATCTTATGGATAACTTTATTGAATCAATAACTAATGATAGTTTAACCGACTGCCTCAGAAACCGGGCATTAGTCATGTAGTTTGAACACGTTGACTGCCATGGGGGTCACCGGTGACTGGCGCCGCGGTGCGGTCAATACTAAAATGAGTTAATAAGTACATCATTATAGTAAATATGGACACTGATAAATTTTTCAATAATATCATTGTTACTATAATGTTATTTAGCAACCGAAACACAATTGTTTCAATAAAAAGACAATCGCAATATTTATATCCAGCGCCGTATCACGCCGTAACCCCTATCACGAAAAATGCTTCACACGTGATTTTAAAACTCACATAATTTCCTGGAAACAAAATATCATCGTATTATGCACCGCATAATGAAATGTTAATTTTGGCGCCTCGGACAAACCATGGAAAATCTGTCTGGCAGTTAACGTGTTAAATAATAATTTGTTATAGATCTACTATATGTCGATTAAAATCTTTAAAATGGAAACTTTAATTACTAGAAGACGATAAATCTGTTGAAACAATTATATTTTGAAGTGATACATCTGAATAACAAAAAGAGAGTGTAATGTAAATTGATTTATCCGTACAGGCAAAAATAAAGAAAAATATTGTCCTTATATGGCAATGTCAGGATACATGATGATCAAATGAAATAAATATCCAACAAAACAATAGTTGAGAGAGAGTAAATGGTGCCATTAATGCTGTAGTTCCCAGAAAAAAGTAGGCCCAAAACGTGTATAAGCATTGTAGAAAGCAGGACGTTTTTTATTTAGATTCGAATAAAAGAAGGTATCCATCATTATTTGGATGATACACTTGTCTTTGGCATTGTGGATTATAATCTAAGAAGGTTGCATAAAGAGTAATGTTTGAAATATGCATGTCGTATGTAATACGCTTACAATTTACATTCTCTGTTTAATACGTATGAAATTCTTCCATCCACTCTATTAAATTCCGCTGAATACTTAATCCTGTACTATTGTTTAAAACAAGTGAGTATACCTTTTTTTTTTATTTAAGTGTTGAAAATCCTACATTGGATACGAACCCCTTGCTGTCGGGGACAGCGCGAGGGTTATGCCGGACTACTGCCGGCTAAAACCACTGTGCCTCCTTGCGCGATTGTGGACCAGGGTACGGTATCACGATTAGCATGCTCTACCACCTCTACACGCTTGGATCCTCCGTAGATGGACGTGACGGGGACCCTCGTCTCGAGAGAGAGGCTATTCCTCTCTCACCTGCCACATATCGAAGCAAAATCATTGCCGTGTTTCGGCGTCGGCTCCATCAAACCATATAAAGTCCAGTACGTTATAACTGAGCTACGGCTACATAAGTGAGTATACCTATACTAACTAGTCTTTAATCACGACGAACGAAAGCGAGATAGCGCCTTCGCCAAATCTTCTTTAGATATTTTTATGTGTTTACTTCAGTAAAGTTTACTTCTATTCGAGTTTTTTTGGCGCCGTTTACACGGACAAATTTATATATGTGATAAAAATGAATAATTTATATTCCATAGGTAAGAACCTCAAAGAAGAAATTCGTCGACTTAAAATGTTAACCGCACATTTTAAGCATGTTGAGCGGACTGAAGATGAACTTGAAACCTCTTCGCGGACCGGATTCTTCACTCGAGCCTCTTGACTTAATACGTCTACGGGATAAATACGGATTTATATCTGTATGATATTCATTTTTATATCTCCTTCTAATTGCCAGACGGACTTTATTTTATTTTAAAGATAAAATCGCCTAAATTGTTATGTTTCTAGCTGTATCTGGGCAAAACATTTTTTTGAGTCATTTCGGACGTGACGAGACTTTGGATAAAATTCTACATTTACCATATTTTTTAGTAAATCAAAACATAGGTATATAACTACAGCAAGTTGGTGATATATATACAACATTAGCTTAGCTAACACTATATTTAAGAGTTAGCCCATTTTAAAAATTTACAAACCACACGCGTTGCCCTATAAAAACGGGCCCATAATAACGCTCTATCCAGAGGATAGGAGAATGATATCTTCAATGATTTCGCCAAATGACATTGGCCTGGTCTTTTCCAAACATAATTCATATTCCAAATATTTGATCCAATACTTCTCAATCTGATTTCATACGTTCTCAAGCAGTTTTATATCCCAACCCGCTGTTCCCAGTACTACATTATACGATATGGCGTCCAATTTTGTCTGACCTTTGGCAAGGTTCCTAACGACCGGAAGGAACGATATGATAGGTCAAGTTGAATTGGTCACTCTAATCTGGAGTTGCGTTCTGGTCGAGAGCGTGTTAATATTTTATTATTAAGTTTCAATATAAAATGCCTAATAATAATTTCAAAATGATTGGATTAGCTTCAGCGTATAGTGGTTATACATAAAAAACTCTTAAATCATATGAATTAAGATTAACTGAGAAAAATCTACATTCTCACAACTGAGACCATAGAATATTTCTATTATATAATATACTATATTCGTTTTCGGAATGGAGTCTTCGTGCACGCTGTTTACGAGATATAGTGACAATGAATTCACTACCCGACATAAACGATATTGCACCTCACATCTGCTTACGTACTTCTAGCTAGTACTTCTAGTAGCTTCTGGAAGGGGCCTTTTCTTAGCTAGTTAGGTTTAACGAAAATCGTCAGAACCTAAATAGATGTAAGCATGTATGTATTCAGATATATATATTGTATTTAGGTGAATCCGTTTAAACGATTTTTTCTTTCACTCTTCCAGCAAAATACTTAATATTTGAGCCCTTATTTCCAATTCTAACTTTTTTTTCTTTGTAAAGTTTTTCCATTTAAAATCGTGATCTTTAGGCTATAAGAGTCTCTTAGAAAATATTTCAAACTATGGGCTCAAATTTTCTATGATTTTTTTTTCAGTTTACAAAACAATATGTTCCAGGAGTAGCGAAAAAAATCGTTCAAAATTAATTTACCTAACGTTGCATAAACGTATACATGTATGGTTATTTAGCACGCTTGGATAGCTAAGAAACAACAACCCAAGTCGACGTTCGGACACTGACTCGGTTGAGTGCCTTCTGCACACGCCTCTAAGCTCGGTTAAATTGTAAAAGTTTTCCGGACCAACGTTAGTTCTCAAAAAATAAAATTTCAAAACTTCTTCTAATACCTTGTTTCTGAAGTTATAATTCTTTTGACGCGTTGGGGTCAAATGATTACAGTGACTTCTTACGATACGCGCACACCAACATCTAAAAGCGACACCATGAAGTTGGTTGGTAATTGCTGTCAAATTTTCGTAAGCTATATTCAAATATATATGAATCTACAACACGTTATTTACATCAGTGGAAATAGAAAATATATATTGATATATAAATATACATGTGTATTTGTGTGTGACGTTAAATTATATACGATGGAGAATGATAATTTATTGTGAGTATTCGTGACAAAAGTGTTTTTTTTATATAATAAACTTTTTAAAGTGGGTTTGTATATTTGAGGTTAACTGTCGGTATGTATCCTTTTTGTTTGTCTACATTATAAATTATTATTTCATAAATAGTATATTCTATATATTTTTGGTATCTTACTTGATTCTATATACAGATATACAGAACATTAATATTTATGCTTTTTAAAGTTTATTATAATTTTTTCATTAATACTTTATCAACTATATCAATGTACTTTTCTTAAATAAATAAGTATAACTTCTTACGTACATACACACATACGTTATTTTAACTTATTAGATGGTCATCTAACTATAGATTTTATAAACTAGAGTAATATTATAATTTTGAAGAGATTGTTTGTTTTTTTATCTGTTTGAACGCGCTAGTCACCGTAATTAACCGTAGTTACATTTGAAAAATGATATTTGCATTTCATAGTCTATTTAAGAAAATGAAATGCTAACATAGATCACGCTACGACGGTCAGTAACAGATTTATAATCGTAATGAATCCATATCAGAAAGTATAGCAACTGAGACAGAAGTAATAATACAAGCGAGCTGTGTCACGGAATGCATTTAGTGAACCGAGGGCGGGTTGATCGTCTGATAAAAACTAACCGTAATCAGGCAAGCCGAACTGTGAATGCCTATGTCGGTGAGATGACGAACACGATAATTAACGCGATCGTTTCGCTAGGTGATACTTGTGTTTTATGAGATTTCTTTAAGCTTACCTAATTACATTGGCAGTGTTTCAAACTAGTCAAGATTAAACGTGCGCAAAACCGCGTGAAAATGCTAGTGTGACAAAGTGAGATAATTATTTTCAATGGTACTTTTTAATTCCCTTCGTTGTTAAATCTTCTATATATTGACTCTGTTCGTTAGCTCTGAATTTCATAGGCCTCGGTATCCGACTGTTACAATTCCTTATATTAAATTTCTGTAACTTATAACTTAGCAGTACCGAATCCCGCAGTTGGTTGACACATAAAACTATATCATATCATAAAACATAAAACGAGATGGTTCATATATAATCCGGGGTCAGAGGCACGGGTTGATTTTATGACGGACTCACGTTTTCATACATATATCTGCAATGAAATTCGTTATTTATTTTCATAAAAGGCTTACATAAGTGATGTCGGGAAGGATTAACCTATGTAGTACAAACAATTTAAAATCGACATACAACTAGGCTTTAAAATACCTTGATATATCACGCTGCACTTTTTACCACGTTCCGTGCCACGCCATTTTTTTCTGACATATTCTTCAGGGCATTTGATATTTTGACAAAAAATATTTATTGTCATACAATATGACATTACGACATCATACATAACATAACATAAGTTATTCTTTCGTTACCAAACCCTGTACCATGGGAGGTACAATACTTTGCCTAAAGATCAAGATAAACGTCTACCACCGGTGTTACATGTGGTTCAAAGATCAAGTCTAACGCGTACCATTGGTGGTACATGAGGTCTAAAGATCAAATCTAACGTGTACCATCAGTAGTACACGTGGCCTAAAGATAAAGTCTCACGTGTACTTTCCAAAATAGTACCCTCAACTTACAATAGACAGTGCGCGAGTAATGTCAACAAATTAGATCAGTTTTGGGTATCTTGTTAATCATTTACAGAGTTGAAAATAAGTAAGCATACAGTATTTATATCAGTACGATTTTCTGTAAGCGCTGAGCTGAGATAAGAAAATACAATCAAAGAAATATATAGCTTGAGTTAATACAAATAAAATACTTATATATATAAGATACTTACCGTGGAACATCAAAAAGAATTTTCAAAGCAAAACAAAATCAGTATAAATGAGAGAAAAATATTGTTAATCAATTCGTAAAAAAAATCAAATTATGATAAAATATACGCACAAGTAACCAGTATAATTTTTATATTAAGGGTAACGGATCTAATTCAATTCGTTAAAAAGATCAGCTAAATAGGTAACTAACTGTTAAGATAGCAAGTCAATTGTTAGAAAGAAACATTCCCAGAAGGCTGACCGTATTGCAATTTTGTGTGGTAATGGTTATATACTGATAGCGCGGAGTCCTATAACCACACGATTCGTCGACCAGATGACTTACGAGTTCTTTATTCGTATTCGGACTACACCACCCCAGAATTAGAACCACTAACGACACAATGTACTATACCAACTAAAAGTTAGAACTATACCCACATGAATACTTGTTGAATGGCTTTGATTGAATGTTAGGGTATTGAAACAGATAGCCACGGAAACAGATGAAATTGTTAAAAGTGCACTTACTATAATTTATTACACATTTTACATTACGCAATCACTTATCTACGTAAATGAAAGAAAGAAATATATGTATTGCCATACTATAAGTGTACAAAAAAACCTTAACCGTAAAAAAGTAAAAACTATGAAAAAGAGACCTAGCATCAGCGTATTACCGCCTTTGAAAACAGCACTGGTTTTCAGCTAGGCCTAAAAATTTCCCGGCTGAAATACAAGTAAACATTACTTATTATTTCGCGCCCAAGTCGTAAATATAAAATATCTATCTATTGCTATACATATAAATAAATTAAGGGGCCCATACAAAATAATTTTAATTTTAATATGAGAGAAAAAGATAAAAAAACGTTGCATATTGTTAATGATAATGATGATAATCTACATTTTTATTATAGTAATAGCTGACCAAGTCCCGCGTTGCTGTGCTTCAGTTATTATAATATAAAAGAAATTCAAAATTAATACGTTACGCCATCTATGAGATATCTATAACAGTCGGTCCTACAGTTTTCTGTCCACAAACTAATTTAAAGCGCCATCTATTCGAGACTGATGAAACTTACAATTAATAACAATAATCAACATTGAAAATCATTTAATTTGTAATTAAAAAATATTGGGGCCATTAATCGAAATATAAATTATCCTCTCTCTATGTACCAAATTATACATAATGTCAACTTTTATGAAGATCGGTTGAGTAGTTTCGGAGATCATCGTGGACAAACATCATGACAATGACTTTTTATATATTTTGATAGGAGAAGATAAATAGAATATAGAAGATCATTTTCAATAACACCACTGTATTTTTTTAGTTTTGTTATCGCGCTTCGAAAATACTTTTAATATCGCAATGCAGTTCTCGGTTCGATAGGCAACTTGTATGATGTCTACGCATGACTGATCTATTAATCACCCTGAGTACCGACGCGGGTAGCGGATCATGTGTCTTGGGGTTAGACTATCGTGTAAAAGCTTTGACTTTCCGGTTTTGTTATATAGATTTTTATTTAATACGGAAAGCTTACATAGTAATGGGTTCTCTTGAAAGGATTGATTGTGGAGATTCATTATATTTCGATGTTCCAGTTTATCTCGGTTTAAATTCGTAAAGAATTGAAGTAAAGAAATATCTATATTTATTGGCAGGTTGACGTTCAGTTAATTAGCTAACATTTTATTTCATGAGATGTTCGTACAGTAAATGTTTCAGGTTCACTAGGACTAGAACCAGTTTCTTATGTAATGGCGTTAAATTTTCTAAAAAAATCTCAAAGCACATTACCGTTTTGCTAGATAGTAATTTCAACAAGCACCATGTCAAGCGGGTCTTAATGTATAAAGGTTTAATAGGGCGGATCAACATGTGAACGATAGTGACGTATGGAAATGACGCCTCTCTCTGTGCATCCGCCAAAAACGAATGTAACTGTATATGTTAAAACAGTGATTCCCAAAGTGATCCAGGTGGATCCCCAGGGGTCCACAAGAGACTCGATGGGGGTGTACATTGGTGTAACTAAGAAATGGGGGTGCACAATTAGTAAGCGGGACTTTATGAAAATTGTTCTGTTTTCGATAGTGTGAAGAACTGACAATGTTGGCTTGACTTCACTTATCAATGTAGGCAGATAATATTTTAAGAATCTCAGCGACTGTTACTTGTGAAAACTTGCATATTCCTTAATCAGTACAACGTGTTGACTTGTAAAGCGCCGCTACTGCTGTCACCGCCATCCGCAACACTTGTTCAGACGTGCAAAGGGGCGAAAAACGACTAGCGTAAAGTGTTATTATTGGCATATGTTCGATTTGTTATGGAGGAAGAAACTCATGAAGAGCTACTATTCGGGGAAGTTTAGGAGACAGACACTAAAGGCGAATCAATATTTAATGTCCTGTGTGATTTTTTTAAGGAAAAATTAATTCCATTCATTAAAGTTACTTCTGTGGCATCAGATGAAGCTCCTACCATGGTCGGGCGTTATCGTGGGTTTATAAATCATCTTAAAAGAATTATACCAGCGGTAACTGCAAATCAATGTGTCATTCACCGCCAACACCTAGTAGAAAAAATTTGAGTGATAGATTGCATAAATCGCTTCAATCTGTGATTAATGCAGTTAACAAAATAAGAAGCAATGCTTTGAATACGCGTTTATTTGCATAATTGTGCGATGAAAATGATGAAAATTTTCAATGATTACTCTTATATACAGAAGTAAGCTGGTTGTCGAAAGGTGAATATTTAACAAGATTTTACTCACTTTTTGAATCAGTTTTAGAGTTTCTGGAAAGTAAAGGTCCAGATTTAAAAGAAATCCTGATCTATTTGAAAGCAGACATCGCGTATTTGACAAATTTGCTCAAAAAATTTAATGACATTAACTTACAATTACAAGGGGACAACCTCAATTTAATACAAACAAAGGATGTAATTTCAGCCTTTCTTGGAAAATTAAAATTTATGAAGCAAAATATAGTCGGCGCGAATTTTCAAACTTGTCACAGGTAGAATGCCTTGATGAGGATATTCAGGGATACGCCCAATATTTAATTGCCCTGCGGGATGACTTCAAAATCAGATTTCAAGATATTCTGACGATGGAAATACCACTATGGATCATAAATCATCATGGATTATATTTGATGAAATGGAAGTGGAAAATGTGATGTGAAAGAGGAGCTACTCGGGCTTAGCGCTAATGAGGAGCTGAAGGTGAAATTTAAAAGAGGGTATTTAACAATAATGTTAATGCCATAAGGCTGTAGGCAGAAATACCCGAGAAATATCCTGGACTGTGGGGAATTGCAAGAAAGCTTTTGATAGCATTTTCCTCGTCATATCTTGTCAAAAAAAGTTTTAGTGTCGTTACAAAATTTTTGTTTTAAAAAGGAGCAGATTAAATATCACAGAACAGGGAGATTTGCGGTTATTCTTAACAAAACTGAAGCGAAATATTGATAATTTGCTGTCAATCCATCAAGTACAACCCTCCCATTAAAATTATGACTATTTTGTGATTGTCATTGTAGAAGTTACATTATTAATGTTTAATTGTCATTATATTACATATTAGAATAAATATAACACAAGAAAATATACTATTTTATATATTTTTATTAACTACCACTGTGTGTGAGTTTTCTAAATAAAACACAATTAAAAATCGATTGTGTCTCAATTTCGCGATTCAAGACATCAATTGATTGATTGTGGATGTCAACAAAGTAAAGTTGGATGGTATCACTTCTTTGATTGGCCAACTATGCTTTACTGATATTTTTAATTGTGTCTCGGGACGGGCGTGCCTTAGGGCAGTCTAGGATTTAATTAATTCTACATTTTTTGTCGAGTTTTGGGAATATGGTAGTATTGTACACGCAGGGAGTCCACCGGAACCGGTAAAATTTTGAAAGGTGTCTATGAGAAAAAAAAGTTTGGGAACCTCTGTCAAAATATGTATACAAAATACGCTACGTATAATGGAAAGATAAACCAGATCGAGTTTCTTGCCGGTTCTTCTGATGACTGGGTTGTTTTCCGAACCGATGGTAGTTTTGACGTTCATAAGTGCCTTCTCAGGTCCTAACTTGAATAAAGAATTTTTGGTATTAAAGTGAAGATTTGATATTATTTTCTTCATTAATGTACCCGTGCGAAGTTGGGACGGACAGCTAGTTGGTGATAAAGATATAAACAGCGGAAGTCCCAGCTGGTAGCTACAATACATATAAATCAATCGGAGGGAATTCCCTAAATGATAGTACAGACTATATCGCAATCTATTGCAGAGTTTAAAAGAAGTAAGGGAACAGACAGACACGAATAGCGATATTGTTCGTAAAGTAACAAGAGAGAACACTACTGCTAAACAGTAGAAATACGTGTGGCTACGATATACTTGTAGTAAAACACATTCTAACCTCTCTCGATTCTAAGTCAGAAGTTTTTGGCAGGATCTTAGTCTGCCAATCTTGTATAATGTGACACTACAATTTGAAAGAATAGTGGGATTTTACATAAAATTGTTCGATTATTGTTCATAAATGAAGTGAATGGGAAGTAATATCACAGTGCATGAATTCTGGGAGGTCACCAAAATTTGCTGGAAATTTCTAACAAGAGGGCCACCATCTTATCGGAATATTGATATTATCGCAAGACACTTGTAATATTATCACCTACTCGACAATGGCAGTAATAGTCTGTAAGATTGGTTGCTAAAAATAAAGTAAAAATACATTATAAGTCAGCAAATTTACTGCAAATAAAAAGTTCATTCATAAATTTTGTCCGTTTTAGCAAAATCGAATACACTATAATTGATTAACTCGGGTGACTTGAAATTTCGCAAAACGATCATTAACTTTTCAGCTGTAGTATTACACAGTAACATTGATGGAATGACGTTAAAAATATAACCAGAAACAAGGGCGTTAACTGAAAGGCGAACCCTTCACTGGCTGATCAAGATTAATTGCCGAGCCATCAATAACCGAACGTCAAAGCAGGCTCGGACGATTAGTGAGAGATGGCACCCATTTGGTATCGTTGCCATACCTTGCTGGTTAAAGACAAATGTGACTTTTTTCAATATTTGCTTTGACGTTGCCATGCTTATCAAGTTCGGTTATTCTTTCTATTATACATATTCATAAAAAAAAATTAACCGCCTTCGATGTGAAAAACTAATAAGGCACTAAAAAGCGAAAAATAACTGATTGTTAAATTAACCAAATTAAATAAAAAATATTGATATTTGCACTACCTAATAATATATTTGAAGTCAATGCCAACCTAAATTCATATCATCTGCATACAAAGTTTTGGTCCACTCTCGTGTCCCATGATGTACGAGTATATCTGTATACCTGCAACAAATTTGAAATGTAGGTTGGCATCGACTTCAAATATATTATTAGGTAGTGCAAATATCAATATTTTTTATTTAATTTGGTTAATTTAATAATTCAGTTATTTTTCGCTTTTTAGTGCTTGATTAGTTTTTCACATTGAAGGCGGTTGATTTTTTTTTGTATTTTTTTTTTCTCCCTTTTTAGTGTCCATAAATATATCTGGTTTCTAATGGGTATAATAAATCGGTTCCAAATTCACGAAAATACGTAGAGACGAAGTGGGCGAAAATCAAATAAAATATTTTCTTCAAATTTATATGGGGCCACGTCTGAATATAACCAATTCAAATAAAAAAAGAATCATTAAAATCGGTTCATAATTGACGGAGATATCAATGAACATACATAAAAAAAAAAACATACAACCGAACGTAGTAACCTCCTCCTTTTTCGAAATCGGTTAAAAATGGAGGTTTTGGCGGGATCTTGGCATCTCATGTAGTGGATTTTATATTTTATTCATAATCTTGTGTTATTTGAAGAGCCAAAAAAATTTACAATTTTAATTTATTTATTTTATTTTAAGCAGCCAAAGTCTACTAGTACTTACTGCCATTGTCGAGTAGGTAATGATATAAGTTTCTAGCGATCATTTCAACCCACTAATAAGATGGTGGCCGTATTGTTAGAACTGTCCTCGGAGTTTTTGTGGCAAGTCACAATCCATGATCAGTGTTACTATTTCCCATTCACTTCACTATGCACACTAACCAGACTATATTACGTAAATCACCACTAATATTATAAAATATCTAATTTATAGATGTATAAAAAATAAGCAATTGGCTTGACACCTATACAAATTCACCATTTTATTTTATTTTTAGCAACCAATTTGGAGCAACTAAACAATTTTATTTTGAAGATTGTAGAGCCACGCTGTAGCTATTACTGGTTTCAGCATGAATGGGTTGGCTCGCCCGGGGTACTACCACCCTCTCACAGAAAACCGACGTGAAGTAACAGTGCTTGCATTGTTGCGTTTCGTTCGGTCTGTGAGAGCGCCGGAGGCCCACCTCCTTTCCCCCAAACACAGGATGGCAACGCACTTGCGACTCTTCTGGTGTTGCAAGTGCCTATGGACGGTGGTGATCACTTAAAAAGACAAAAAAAGAAAAAAAAGACATCAACGTTTCATAATATCTTTCACCTCTTATATTTATGGTAAAGATGCGATTTAAAATAAAATAAAATTTGGTTTAATTAGATGATGTTTTTGGTTTAAGAAAATTACTTTTTATTTAGGCAAATCAAAATGTTGGTTTTTCGGGCCAGATAGATGGCACCTTTACTCCAAATTTGTAAATACTGATAGGGTTTATTAAGTTGCTGTTTATATCCCTTCCTGGGATTACTTCGAACAGGACCTTGTTTCGTTCTGCCCAATATCCAAAAACAAGAGCTCAAAAAATAAAGACACATGCACGTTAAAGTTCATACATATTTATCTTGATGTATATGTAAATAAATAAAACATTTAAAAGCGCACGATTATACTTATTGTTTTTTATATCATAGGAGGCAAACAAACAGATGGGTCACCTAATGTTAAGTGATCACCACCATCCATACATACTACTATAGAAATACTACATAGACATAGCTATACCAGGGAAGTCGCAAGTGCGTTGCCAGCCAGTATTTGGGGGAAGGGGTACGGGGGAGGCATGATGGGAAAGGGAGGTGGGCTTCCGGCGCTCTCACTGACTGAACGAAACGCAATAATGCAAGCACTGTTACTTCACGTGGGTATTTCTATGGGTCGGGTGGTACTACTCAAGTCTCTGAGGAATTTATTGATCGATTTAAAAATGTGCCAACATGACAAAAATGTGCACAGAAGTGTCTAATGACGGTAAAGTGAACATCATACTAATTTTAAAATGGATATAAAGAAAACGAGTTCAAAAAATGTTGATACAAAACTTTACTATTTTGCGAAGCATCGCTGTAAAGCGCCCGGTTGTATCAAACTTCTCTAATTACTGAAGTTGGTGTGATATCCCTACCACATCTGTGTCTAATAGTTTCGGGATTTCACTAACTACCGTCAGCCGTCAGCTGCCAAATTTTAAGGGTTGTGTAAATATTATATTCCAAACTTTTAACTTGAAAAGTTCACACAACTTTGCATAGCACTCGGAAAAATACGGTGGAAAACGATAAAAATGTATTGATCTAGTTTCAGTACGTATTTTTTTAGTTATAGTTATTTATATTATGAAGTATTTGTATGGTATTCCAACAGGTTCTAGTATCTATATATATATGTGTGTAAATATGCCGTGAAGTAGGTAGTCATTTCTTCTGGCTCATGCACTTGAAAACCTTATAAAAATATAGTGTGCTAGCATATTCTAGAAATCGTCATACATAAAAATATAACGTGACTCATGTCTATACTTTTGGATATGTGTGAAAAAAAAATTTGCAGGTGTCTAGGAATAAGTAATAAAATACATTTCAATCATTTTGAGAAATGTCTGTCTGTCTGTTTGTTTGTTTGGGCACGTATAACAGTTAAAGTACTGCGTTTACGGTAAAACCTCGCCAAGAAAATCATAGAGCATATCTTGAAATCTTTACGGAGCTAACACTACAAACCAACGCACCGCCTGTTATTGGTTTGCTCGCTTCCGTTCTGGGAATTTCGACCTGAAAAATGAACCTCGCGGTCGTCTGAAGACTTTGGTCGACAATGACGAATTAAAGGCGATTGTGGAAGCTGATGATACACAATTTACGGCTAAATTAGCAGCAGCTTTCGGCGTTAGCGTCAAAACAAAATTTGGCCATTTGCGTCAAATTGGCAAGGTAAAAAAGCTTGACAAATGGGTGCCCCACGAACTCGATGATCGCCAGCACGAAGTACACGTCGAGACGTGCCTTGCACTGCTCAACAGACACAAATGAAGGAATTTTTTTAACCGCATCGTTACCTGTGATGAAAAATGGATTCTGTTTGATAACCGCAAGCGCTCAGCAAGTTGGTTGGATCCTGGTTCAGCACCTAAACAATGCCCTAAACGAAAACTTACCCCTAGAAAAGTGATGGTCACTGTTTGGTGCTGTAGCGCCGGTGTGATTCAGCACAGCTTCTTACCACACGGGGTGAGCATTACTGCAGATGTGTACTGTGAAGAGTTGAACACAAAGATGGAGAAGCTGGCACGTCTCCAACCAGCATTGGTCAATAGCTCGTCTCCACTGCTCCTCCACGACAACGCGCGACCTCATAATGCACAGCAGACGGTCTCCAAGTAGCAAGAACTGGGGTTGGAAGTTCTCCGTCATCCGCCCTACTCACCAGACCTTGCGCCTACAGACTACTACTTTTTCCAGAATTTGGATAACTCCTTGGCAGGAAAAAAAGTCAATACCCGAGAGGCAGCACAAAATGCCTTTGAAGAATTTGTTGCCTCCCGTCCAGCTGATTTCTCTAAGAAGGGCATCAATAAACTGCCACTGCGTTGGCAAAGATGCATTGATTGCGTGGGTGATTACTTCGATTAATAGAAATAAAAAATACATTATAAAATTCGTTCTCGTTAAAAAAATTTCATACAAAACGGCTATTTCATAGGTAAAGTCCTAATATCTGGGAGTCGGAGAAAAAAAGGTCGAACGAAAACGTTTCTTGTGAATGCTGCTTTAACGATGAGAGATATATGATTGAGTTCTAGAGAAAAGTTGTAGCTTGATAATGCCTATTACCGACATTGAAGTGGATACGGGTCAGCTAGTAAATAAATAAATAAGGTAAGCACGCTGAACCTGGAAAGCTTTGACTGTCAAGTGCAGAAACAAGACCACACTTATAAGTACTTAGCGACAGATCTTCAACTTGTAGGTGATAGTTAGCCAGGAGGGATTAAAGAGAGCCTTACCACCATGTTATAGATTTCTTATAAGAAAGGATTACATTTCAACGGCAGTCTCATCTTCTACCCATCCCTTTGTTACCCTATTAATTTAATACACACACAAACTACCCATCTCTACCCACAATAAACTTGGAATTATTATCGTGATATAAGAGTCCAGTCATCATATTCTATGATATCAGAATCTCGGTACGTCGTAACATATCCCATTTACCGTGAAATTCTCAGTTGCTTAATTAGCGAGGTAAGTGTCGCTTTTGCACACGATATTCTGTAAACTAGGGTAATGAGTTTGTAAAACTTTGTTAGCACGAAAGGGATGTTTTACGTTCGTAACTTGATACTGTTTAATGCTGATATCCCTTGCTTTAGCTCCTGAAATCTCCTGGACTTAATGTAGTACTAAGCTGCTCTTTGTTTACATTATCTTTATTATTTAGATCGGCATAATCATGGCTCAGAGACACCATGTTTGAATTTCACATGAGTCACCTGGTTCTTAATTCCATAATTGAACTGAATCTCTTACATATAGGATAATTCCTCGGTCTCATTGAGTATCTATACATATAATAAGAATGTAAATCTAGTGTCTGTACTATTCGATTGTCATGAAAAAAAAATGTTGCATGTGTCTAGGAAACTAATAGAATACATTCCAATCATTTTTTTAAATGTCTGTTTGTCTGTCTATCTGTCTGTCTGTCTATCTGTCTGTCTGTCTGTCTGTTTGTATGAACACGCATCACTGCTGAAGTATTGGGTCTTTGTTTACTTAGTCTTTGTTTCATTAAAATCGGTCCACTCTATCAAAAGTTATTGTAATTTTAAAGGCGTAATTATGAGAGAAAAGTAGATAAGCAAATGGACTAACTACGTTCAGATGACTTTATTACTCATTGTTTTGTACATCAGGTACCACGTGGACGAAGTCGCGGCCACAGCTAGTTTATGATAAAAATATATCTTAAATCGCATATACAGTTATAGGAATGTGAACGGTCCCGTGATTTCAGCGACGAACAGTACTCCAGCCGTGTCACCCTTTAATACAGCTCTTAGTCAATAGTACGGTTGCCTAGTCAATAGTATCGTTCCAATTATTGCATCGACATAAATTGAATAACGGTGGCTGATTCGGTGTTTTGACATCGCACCAATTACAATGAGGACGAGATCTTTACCAAAACCTAGCTATGAAATTAATGAAAAAACAATTTAGATATCCACCAGCTTAAAAGTAAAATGCAATTTAATCAAAGATGTAGTCGTCAATGATCAATATTATTTCTGTTGTGTTCAGAAGTTAGTAATCGTGAACAATTTCACTAAAAATTGAAAGTTGTCAATGTTACCTACAAGTAGCTATTTGTAACAAAGATTTTGTATTAAAAACCTCACGTATAATAAGAATTTAAATCTAACATGTCTGCACCTTTTAGATTTTTGTGAAAAAAAATATTGCTGGTATAGGAATGAGTCATGAAATGCATTTCAATCATTTTTAGACATTTCAAATACTATGATAGAATATTTATACGTACAGATGATTTTATAAATCACTATTTTTTTACAATAAGGTTCCACGTGGACGAAGTCGCAGGTACAGTAAGTAAACAATAAATCTTTGTCTTTTTCGAATATATATTTTTTTCGGCATATTCGGCTGTACGTGGTAGAGCCACGCGGAAGTTACTACTGGTTTCAGCATAAATGGGTCGGCTCGCTCGGGGTATGTGAATGATAGTGATATCTGGAATTGACTCTCCTCTCTGTGCATCCACTAAATGCATTGATGATGTATTGGAAATATATGTTAAAAAAATGTACCCGATCGAGTTTCTTGCCGGTTCTTCTCGATGACTGGGTTGTTTTCCGAACCGGTGGTAGTCTTTGACGTTCATAAGTGCCTTATTAGGGCTTACACTGAATAAAGTATTTTTGATTTTGATTTTTTGATTTATTAACACTCCTAGCAATAATTATACAAATTTCTATGCAGTTTGTTATCAAATATATGATGAGCTGCAGCACTGACATATAAAAACCCAGGACGGTAGGTGGTAGAGCCACGCTGAAGCTATTACTGGTTTCAACATGATGGGTTGGCTCGCTCGCTGTACCATCCTCTCACAGAAAACTGACGTGAAGTAATAGTGCTTGCATTGTTGCATTTCGTTCATTCAGTGAGAGCGCCGGAGGACCACTTGCTCTCTCCCCTAACTTCCCTCCCCACTCCTCCCCCCTCTCCCCCAACAAAGGATGGCGACGAACTTGCGACTCTCCTGGTGTTGCTAGTGTCTATGGACAGCGGTGATCACTTAACATTAGGTGACTCGCCTGTTCGTTTATCTCCTATGATATAAAAAAACGATAATTATTTAGTCCATTTAGGTTATAATATAAAGTTTAACTATTGACAAGAATAAAACAAAAGGTTTAGTAAAATAATTAATATAATATATGTGTAACTTTACACAACACGCACCACTACCACTGTTACCTTTGTAGTTCGGAGGAGTAGAGTTTGGAATATGTTACAAATACTACACCTTAACTTAGAGAACAAGGGACTCAAAACCGTCTTAAATTTCCAGCTACATACACAAGTGTAGTTCTTAAGCTAAGTTACAGTTAAACTTAAATAGCGACATACGTATATCTAAGTTTGCAAAATTTTGCAAGAAACTTTGTCTATCACATAATAAATTTAAGAAACAATCGCTAAATCCGTACAGAGATAGATTGTACGTTTATATTTCGTATGTCTTTATTCTATAGAAATAAGAATAACTATGGTTGGTACGATCATCGTTAATGACGTCATTTTCACGTTTGTTTTCTTTTCTGTTACGCATACTTCTTTTTTTTTCATTATATAGATTTTAGCGTTTGACCTCGCTTGTTTTTAAACGACGATGTGGTCCAAGATGATGATTATTCGGACTGATTTCAGCCAAGGAGGACACTTTGACCCCTAGTCTGAGACTGTCCTTAGTCAATCGTTTATTTACTAACGGACTAGTCTGTTTTAAGATAACGTCCAATTGACAAAAAAGTTGTTCATCAAAAATATAAGTTAATACACATTCTTCTGACACGTAACGCAATTATTAGACAATCGTTGTCTCTGTTGAAGTAAAATGTGTTCGCCACTCCATTAAAATTCAGTAAACATAAACACACCTTAAATACTGATTACGAATAAGTATATTTTTTATTGAATTATAGTCTAATAAATAAACATAACTGGATTTGATATTTAAAGAACATATTTTCGAAGATATTATTAGGCTTGACTTAGAAAAGGGAATGGTTCAATAATGCGGATACGTCAAAACAATGAAGAAAGAAGATTTGGGACAGATTTTTGATTTGGAAATGGGATATGGCCAATAGAATATTACATATGCCAGACACGTCTATAACGATCGCAGTTGCAATCGCAAAGTTCTTTAGATTTATGTTATAGGTGGCAAACGAATAGGTGGGTCACCTGCTGTTAAGTGATCACCACCATCCATACACACTAACAACCCCAGAGGAGTCGCAAGTGCGTTGCCATCTTTCGGAGGGAAGGGTTAGGGGAGGGAAAGGGAGAGGGGAGGGGAGATGGGTCTCCGGCGCTCTCACTGACCGAACGAAACGCAACAATGCAAGCACTGTTACTTCACGTCAGTTTTCTAATGAGAGGGTGGTACTACCCCGGGCGAGCCGACCCATTCATGCTGTATCCAATAATAGTTTCAGCGTGGCTCTACCACCCTTATGGTTTGGCTTAATTAAATTGGTTGGTTAATCACCACGGGTCTCATAATAAAGCTTAAAGTTACTCAAAGGGATTGCTCTTTGAGAGAAGGGTAAACATGATTAACTTCTTTGTTTTGCATTTCTTGATCAGTCGAGATATAGCCGACTGCTGTAACTTACAGCAGTAAGGGTGTTTGCCAGAAAGAAGACAGCAACAACAATAGATCCTTGTTTACTGGTTCTTACAATTATGTGATCTGGTTTTATTAGGCTGGGTAAAAAAAAAGCTTGTTCAAAGTTAATGAAATGAAAACTAATATCTGCTATTCGAACTGGACTAGTTATCGTGGACAATTGTTTCGTTAAATTTCAATACGAGCTAAATTCAATTTAAAACGTTCATACAACATGTTAAATTTTTTTAAGATTTCTAATTTTTATACACTGAGAACGAAGTTCAAATTCAATTTTTGGCCCCCATAAGTTTTATTTTACGATCTCCATATTTTATACGTACAAAATTTGAAGATCTTGAAAATATTAGGAACTGCTAAAATTGGATTCAGGTCATTTTGAAATTTAACGACACTATTATAACTATCATGTTTTTCTTCACTTAGGGGTCATTTAAGTATTACGTAAGCAGATTTTTCGTAATTTCTGGCCGCCCCCTCCCCCTGGTCAGCAAAAGTAAGCATTGCTCTTAACCCTCCCCCTATAATTACGTAAATATTTATGTAAGTATATTCAAATCTATTCGAATTCAGTAAATATATATATTTTTTTATATTATAGAATGCATACGAACAGGTGGGCCACCTAATGTTCAGTGATCACCACCGTCCATAGACACTTGCAACACCAGAAGTGTCGCAAGTGCGTTGCCACCCTGTGTTTGTGTGGGGAAGGTGGGACGGGGAGGGGAGGTGGGTTATCCGATGCTCTCACTGACCGAACGAAACGCAACAATGCAAAGCACTGTTACTTCACATCGGTTTTCTGCAAGAGGGTGGTACTACCCCGGGCGAGCCGACCCATTCATAATGAAACCAGTAATAGCTTTAACGTGGCTCTATCACCTTATATTGCTGACGTAATCACCATCCAGACCCCGCAAACCCTATGTCATCAAAAATAAGCAAATCAATGCCCCTTTCCCCCATCCTTGCTTACATAATATTTGAACGACCCCTTACCTGGACGCAGTACCCTCCAGTAGAATTGGGTTATGCTAGGAATGTATGTGCGTGTCTCGACCCGGAGTTAGCGGAAGAGGCGGCCATCGTCCAGGCCTGGGTCATGTCTCCCCCGGACGAAGATATCGACGCGTCCGCAGCCCGCCTCCAACATGCTCTCACGGAGGTATGTGACGCGTCGATGCCGCGGAGCATGCACCGTCCAAGGAGGAGGGCCGTGTACTGGTGGTCGCACGAAATTGCGGAGCTTCGTGCGGCTTGCTCCGCGGCCCGGCGGCTGTACGGGCGCAGCCACCGAAGGAGGACGAATAGGAACCTCGAGGAGGAGGCCCGGCTGTATGGCGACTACAGGACCTGCAGAAAAACACTGCAGGTCGCCATCAGCCGGGCCAAGGAGCGGGCATGGGAGGAGATGCTCCAGGAGCTGGAGAGGGATCCGTGGGGGCGCCCGTACAAGCCGTCCATAGATACTTGCAACACCAGGAGACTGTCTTGGGCGAGAGGGGGAGTAAGGGAAAGGAGAAGTGGAGGGGAGGTGGGTCTCCCAAGCACTCACTGACCGAGCGAAACGCAACAATGCAAGCACTGTTACTTCACGTCGGTTTTCTGTGGGTAGGGTGGTACAACCCTGAGCGAGCCGGCCCATTCATGCTGAAACCATTAATAGCTCAGCGTAGCTCTACCACCGACCATTAATAGCTACAGCGTAGCTCTACCACCTACCTGGTAGAAAATAAGTGACCATAGGATGACCATTAGTATTAATAAATTAATATTCATTTTTGTTTTGTTTTATGGTAATAATCTTTCACAATGTTTTGAGTTCGACTTGGATAAACTCTATTGCACGACAAAGTTGTTAAAGAGAGATTATGTTTATGTTAGAAAATTATTTAATAAAATCAGGTCTTTTTTATTTTGTGCATATTTGCGACTAAATATTGCTATTTCCTTTTCTCCTTTCCTATACGACATTTGATAATTAAGGATTTTTAATATAATACACTCGCATAGTTAACAACTGATCGTCAAACTGTTTAACTATAAATTTATAAATGATATCAAGTCAGAACTAGCACGTTATTCTAACAAAGAAGACCACTATTTAAGTATTTTAGTAATGTTTCATAACAAAATATCACAACGGATATTTGGAACTATGGACACGATTCTAACATAAAACCATATGTTAAAGTAATTACAAGGATAGAAAGCACTTTAATCTGATAGTTACTTAGTCATTTATGCATATTGTGACAGATGCATCAAAAGGATTTTGCAAGCGATGAATATTTTACATACTAATTGCTTATAATGGCGTTTTTCGACTCAACGTGGCTACAGTATTTTAGTGTTATTATTGAAATGTTTAATCAGTTGTTTTCTTTCTATATATCTTCCTAATCTGCTCCGATTTCCGCTATATTTTCTGATCCAAAACGACGGCTGCATAGACAAGAACGTTAGGAATAGGATAAATGCAGTGTTGATTAAATGGCGAAAGATGTCTGGTGTAGCTTGTGACCCACGAAAGCCTTTGAAACTCAAGGGGAAGGTGTATAAAACTATAATAAGATCAGTCATGTTGTATGTATTTGACTGCTAGGCTACAAAAGAGACGGATGAGAGATAATTACATATGGTGGGGATGCGAATATTAAGGTGTGTAGTTTAGAATGTATGATATTAAGAGTGAGTATATCAGAGGAAGTTTGAAAATAGCACCAGTGACAGAGAAGTTGAGGAGTAATAGGTTAGCATGGTATGGGCATGTTATGAGGAAAGATGAAAACTATGTAACTGGGAAAAGTTTTGAGTATGATGGTGGATGGATATAGGAGTAGAGGAAGACAAAAAAAGAAATGAATGGACTGTGTGAAAAATGATATGTGTGTAAAAGTTGTGAATACTGAGATGACATCTGATAGACGAAAATGGAAAAGGAAAACATGTTGTGCCGACCCTACTAAGGTAGGATTAAGGTAAGAAGATGATGGTATCTTCATTAATAGTGGAACATAAGTGTACCGTAATTAGATGTTCAATTTCGCAACTCGCTGAAACAATATGTTTTGGGGTGTAAGGGGTGTCAAATAACATTTAAGACTTGAGACATCCAAACCAACCTCACCTGCACGTGGTGCACCCTGCTCAATAACGAACGAGGCAATGGCGAAAGCGGGGTGGTAGGGTTTTACAGCCTCACTGGGTCGCGACCACCATGTATATGGCGAAAAAGCACGTCATAGTGATTCGCTTTGGCGGGTCGCGTATTACGTAGTATTATAATAGTAGAAATGGAAGAATATTTATTGGTTTTCACAAAGAGTATTCAAGACGGCTATTTATCATATAATCCTTTATTTCATTAATGCTCTATAATTGTTTCAGATAATTTACCTAATCAAACTATTTTCGTATACTTTCTTCAAACCCAAAAATAAATGTGTATGAAATAGATGGCCTCCTTCTGCGAGGAGGTCATCTCGCAGAAGGAGGCGGCGGAGAGGGTCCGGGAGGAGAACCCTCAAAGTGACCCTCTCCGCCAACGGAGGACAGGCAGGAGGAGGCGGCAGTTCGACCGCCGCCTCCTTCCACCGTAACCGGATCTAGGGAGGATGGGTCGGGGTCCCATCTTCCCATTGCACAGGTCCGGCGGACGAAGGAGATGGCCCTGAACATGGCGGCAGACGTACACCGTGGAGTTTTAGTCCGTGCGAGTCGGACATAACCCACTCTCTCCCCCGAGGGAGTGGCGTATCCATAAGGGATTTCCCCACGTAAAAAAAAAAAAAGGAATGTATATGCGCAATCGAAGCAAAAATCAGAAGATTTCAGAAAAGGAGGATATGAAAACCCTCTACGCCTAAGAAAATGCAAACACACTACAAGACAATTCGAACAATTGATGAAGCCTGCAAGATAAGCTTGGATTCGAACAGCAGACGACCGGTTATTCTGGTGATCTTTCACGGAAACCTATGTCTGATAAGGGCCTTTATAATTATGGACTCTCTTGGTATAGCTAGAGGTTCCACTGAATTAACTGTTATATATGCTAAATTTTGAACTTAACTACAATAAAGAGCACAAAATAAAATATTAAGTAATTAAGTACACAATTTTAAATTGAATAACTTTCTCCTATTACTGCTCTAAATAAACTAGTAATGTTTAAGTTAGATTTTCAGTTCCAGCTCTTGGGAACTGACCGCGACCGAGTATTAATTGAGCAAGTTTGTTTCGGACCGAGGCCGTTCATTGCGGTTTATATCGGTGTTTATCTTGTTTTTTTTTTTATTTATACTCACCATAAATGTTTATCTTTATAAAAAAAATAGCAAACCATTCCGATTTCAGTTGTAGCTACCGAGTATGTCATCAGCTTTGGCAGACAACTTTTGTATATATTGTAAATAGAACGCCGTTCAAACAAATGAACGATCGCGTCTCTATAAATACGTTATATGGTAATATTAATAAACAGTCTATTTCACGCACTCAGAGTATTATTATTACGCTGTCCGTGTCAGTCTAGAATCTTATAGTAGTGAGCCCGAAGCTGCTACACGGTGTTAATAAAGGTCTTCTTGATATTTTAATGCGTTTCACGTGTGTAATTTATTTATTTAACTCGAAGCACGAACAAGATACACTAGGACTAGTCCAGTAAATACATTTAGAAAGAATAGCTATAAGTGCAATATTAATTATAGGTGTTTACTACGAGCAAATAATGGAATGGTTAAAATGAACAAAACTAACTTAACACGTACGATTCTACTTTTCTTTTTATCGTATACTAACATCTGCCCGCGAGTTCGTCTGCGTGGAATAATTACTTTAAGAGGAAAAAACCCCGATTTTGGAACATTCTTCATTGGTGCTCCTATTGGTCTTAGGGTGGTGATAACCTTCCTCGATAAATGAACTATATAACAATGAAATAATGTTTCAAATCGGACCAGTAGTTCCTGAGATTACCCACTACAACGTCACAAACTCGCAAAACTTTATCTCTTTATAATATTTGTATATAAATTTATTCTGTACGTGTGTATGTCACTGAACTCCTCCTAAACGGCTGGACCGATTTTGATGAAATTTTGTGTGCGTGTTCGAGTGGATCCGAGAATGGTTTAGATTCAATTGGACGCGGAAGTGGCACTGAGGTTGAATTTTTGATTATTTTTTTTATTATCAAGGCAGCACAACGTCCGCCCGTTCTAGTCTATAACGATACTAATAATAATAATATAAAGAGGTAAAGTTTGTGACGTTGTGAGTTTGTAACGTTGTGGCGTTGTAAGGGGTAACCTCAGGAACTACTGGTCCGATTTGAATAATTCTTTCAGTGTTATATAGCTCATTCATCGAGAATGGTTATAGGCTATATCATCACGCTAAGGCCAATAGGAGCCGAGAAACAATGAAAAATGTTTTAAAATCAGGGTTTTTATTCCTTTTGAGAGCGTCCGCTGCGTCTTAGCCCAAAATAACTATTCCAGGCGTACGAAGTCGCAGGCAGAAGCTATTAACTAATTATATTATCTATAGTAATATTATAAATAGGTAAAGTTTGTGACATTGTGACGTTGTAGGGGGTAATCTCAGGAACTAATAAACAGATTTTGAAAATTATTTTACCAATATAAAGCCACGTTATTTATGAGTGTCATAGGCTACATATCATCACGCTATGACCAATATGAGCGGAGCAACGACGAAATATATTTTAAAATCGGGGTATTTTTTCCTTTTGAGAGCTTCCGCTGCGTCTTAGCTCAAAATAACTATTCCACGCGTGCGAAGTCGCGGGCAGAAGCTATTAACTAATTATATTATCTATAATCTATACTAATATTATAAAGAGGTAAAGCTTGTGAGGTTGTAGGGGTTAATATCTTTTTCTAGGCATTTTTATGTATGCATGTCATTTGGGTACTAGGTACGCTGTAGTTTTACTAGATTCAGCATAAATGAGTCGGCTCGCCCGGGGTAGCACCACTCACTCACAGAATACCGACGTGATATAACAGTGCTTGCATTGTTGCGTTTCGTTCGGTCAGTGAGAACGCCGGATGCCCACCTCCCTTCCCCCTTTCCCTCCCCCATACACAGGCCGGCAACGCACATGCGACTCCCCTGGTGTTGCTAGTGTCTATGGACGGTGGTGATCACTTAACATCAGGTGACTCACCTGTTCGTTTGCCTCCTTTTGCCATAAAAAAGTGTGTGTGTACTTATGTACACGCGTTAGAAGTTATACTACGTTTCGCCTTATTCTACGTTTGTAGAAAAAACGACACTAACAATAGAAAAAAGGTATTTAATACATTGAAAGGTTTTAATACAAACAACAAATACAAAGAAACAAAATGTTGACTATAGCTAACTTCAGGGTGTCGGATTTTCGCGACGGTGTGCGCGCGCATCGTAAAAATTTACTCTCATCATTTTTCCCTAACGCGACAAAAGAAGTATAACTTCAAAAATGTATTGAAGTATAATGTTGTTGTACCTTATTTTATATACCTCATAAGGTTTATCTAGTTATTAAAGTAAACGCCCGAAAATTCGTTGTTAGAACTTTATAAGTGTACATAGATTTCTCTTTGCGTTATTTCAATTGAATATACATATGTATCAGTTAAAGTATTCGTTAGAAATTTTCTAAATGATAATGAAAAGCGTATCACCATGTGTTTGCTTAGAGAACTAAGGGAACGTACAGATAGACGTGAATAGCAACTTATTATGTTTTGAAAAAAATCTTCTAAAATTAATAAATATTCAGTCAGTCCGTATATGTATGTGACGTGAAGTCATAGAGTAACAATTTTTTTTTTTTCGAACTGATTACGCTATTGACCAAGCAAGGTCTTAACAACTTCACCGGACTACTAAGGCGGGCGCTTAAGGCACTCAGCCGAAATTATTTTGACAACTAGCTCAAGGGTGCGCGGCACACTTCGGCTTTGGCTGTTGCCTGATACATGCAATTCGCGACCTATGTAAGCTAACCTAAGCTAAGCTAACTATTCATACATATATGAGTTGTTGAAACATATATGTGTACCAAGCATACATACCTCAACAACCCTTATATATATTTCGTATCGGATAATATTCTAAACTATTTTAGTTTGATAAGGGGAAAAAATAAAACCCTTCCACCTGCACGTGTAACCGTGTATGCGTGCACGTGTGTGGAGGTGATATGTGTAATGTTGTCGCAGTGATGTAAGATTTTGTGTCACTGTATCGCGCGAGCAGCGTACTCAAGGGCTCCACGCCGAGGGAACGGACCTAAATCTTAGAGTAACAAACCCGCGCGTATTGTAAGTATAAGCGGTTTCATAATTCTATGCGTGAAGTAGACGTCTGGATAGATTTTGATGATTTTTTATTGTATTTTTAAGTAGATATTAAATTACTGTTAGTTTATTCTGTTGCTACACTTTACGTAAACTATTTTATATTCATAAATATTACAATATAAATTATTAAATAATGTCCGCCAGTAGAATAATTAATGTAACTTGTAATTTATATAACAGTATTAAAATATTAGTGAAAATAGATGGTCAATAAACAATTATATTTGTTTGAAATAGTTAGATTTATTTTTAATTTTTCAGCAATAGCTCAGCGAAAGAAATGTTAGAACACATAAAGTCAGAAATATCCAACATTAATTATAATGTAATAAAAAATAAATAAGAGATATTCACAAGTCATAATAAAGATAATATTTGCTAATTTATAACTTATACAAAATAATAATTGAACGTTACCATACGAGTGCGAGAATTTGTTCATTATACTCGGGATTGCAGCAAGAAGTGAAGGCACAATGTAGCAAAGAAAACTATGGCCAAAGATTATGCGTTTTATGCGTTTTTCAACGTAAAATGAAAACAAAAATAAAATTTCCTAAACCTGAACTTTTTTTTTAACTTTACTTTTGGCAACCAATCTTTTAGATTATTACTGCCATTGTCGAGTAGTTAATATTATTACAAGTTCTTTTTCCATTCCATTTTTGGCAACCAGTCTTCTGTTCTAGACTATTATCTAAACTATTATGTAGTTATCTAGACTATTACCGCCATTGTCAAGTGAATATCGATATTACAAGTTTCTTGATATAATTTCAATGAACTAACAAGATGGTGGCCATCTTGTAAGAACTTTCCTAGGAGTTTTTGTGGCATCTCAGAATTAATGGCCCGTGGTATTATTTTGTATTCACTTCACATATACATAATAAACAAACTATATTACATAAAACACCACCAATTGTACACAATATAGAATCAAGTAACACAAGATTATGAATAAAATATAAAATCCACTGAATGACAGACCAAAATCCCGCCAAAAACTTAACCTGAACTTATTTACAAACGAATAATTTTGTAAAAAATGGCGCGCGGTTTCTTTTTGACCCTGTGGTTGAGATAGTTATGTACGCGCACATGAAAGGAGAGGCACTGACAATGCCACCAAACAGCCTAATGTATAAAGAAATAATAAAATAGGAAATATTTAAGAAAAAAATATATTTTGATCATACGAAATACCCACTTATAATATTTTAATTTACATTATTTAATAACAACAAAATTATATTATCATTAATAGTAGAAACTAAATAGTGTGTAAAAAAATGTAAAAAGCACATAAAACAGACAATTCAAGAATTCGCTTACGAGTTGTTATAAGTTAATAATATTAACAAAAGTGTGTTTAAACAAAAGAAATACAAAGACGTTATTATTTAAATCAATTTTTTTCCATAAATTTATCTTGTTAAAGACGTTTATTACCGCTAAACTCACCTTTTATACTTTTGGGGGATGACGATGTACTATCGCCTTCATAAATATTTATAAGTCATTAATTTTACATTTTCTTTCTTTATCAACGGCCATCGTCTGCTTTTTTCTACTAGGTAGAGGAAAATGTCTTTATAATACGGAAATTACGGTACATTCCAAGAATAACAGCCATAATTGTTGACAAAGCCGTTAGATAACCACGGCGAAAGCTAAAACGTTATTATGAAGTATGATCAAAATTCTAACATAATTTATTGATTTTTTAAATTTTAATATTAAGGTAAAAAAAGAAAATTAGAAATATCTATCCCAGAGATTTGGTTTAATAGTATTTTTATAGAAAATTGAGTTTCATACAAATGTCTCGTTAACATTTTTCCTGTAGATTCAGTCATTCCACAGCAAGAACAAAACAAGAAATTTCTACAAAATTTAACTTCACCGGTGTGACTTACAATTAAGTCTCATATAATATGAATATTGTATTTGTGGGCCGCGTGGTGTACACAACCCACATTAAAATAATAATTTGCCAACAATTCATGTTTTAATCTTTATAAAAATATTAACGGAAATTACAGTGTAACAGTATGTATATTCTAATTTAAAGATTTAGAGCGAGCGATACGTGTAACTTCCACTAAGGTATCTCCACGAGTAGGCGGGTGAGGGTGCGTAGACGCCGCTCGTTCGATCGATTGCCGCACGGGGGGCGGTAAAATAGCCGGCGGACATAGGAACATACGAGGCAGCGATTTATTGAGATTCTAAAGAATTGGTCCAATCTGTGGCATAGTATACCACATATTATTTATATATTTAAATTCCATTATTTTTATTTATTATAATATAGAGGTAAAGTTTGTGAGGTTCTAGGGGGCAATATCTAAATCTACGCGTCCGATTTGAAAAACTCATTCAGTGCTATATAGCTAATTTATCGAGGAAGGTTATAAGCTATATATCATCACGCTAAGACTAATAGGAACGGAATATCAATGAAGAATGTTTTAGAAAAGGGATTTTTTCCTTTTGGGAGCTTCTGCTGCGTTTTAGCGCTAACCAAAAATAACGATTCCACGCCGGCGAAGTCGCAGGCAGTAGCTAGTAGACAATATTATATAAGACAACTTTATAAGACAACTTTATCCTGAGTAATTCCTAAGTTTGAATGACAAGACAGCATAAAGTGTCGCCGAGTTATAAAAAAAATACATTTACGTGTAAATATTTTTTACAGGAAATCTTATCACGCTACGGGAGAATATTTAGAGCTAACAACATTAAACGCTTTTTTTTTACAAATTTCCAACAAAACATCGCTTCGAAACTGATAAAAAAACACCCTAACATATATATATAAAGAAGTCTCAATGTAATACCCAATAAAATGTAAAAACAATTGAGAGAAGAAGAAAAACCTCTTTTCACTTTCGAATTATGTCGTTAATTGTACGAACTCAATAAAACAGGAACACCCTGTTTGAAACAAAATTGTAACTGCCGTTTTATAAATTTCTTTTGTTACGAACAGAGTCAATCGATATACGCAAATAGGGTGTACTGTTCTCGATAAAAGCGATTACGATGTCGATGAAACAATTTGTTCAATCACGTTTTCGTACAAAAAGATTGGCTTTAAAGAATTCTTATTCTTCTAGTTTGTAGTATTTTAAACTTAGACAGGAAATAATTAACCCCTCGGCTGATTTTCTACGACCCAGATCAGATCTAATTCTGACGGGCCCGGTAGTATTATATAAATAAAACTAGCGGGCCCGTCGGACGTTGTCCCGCCCTGATTATAAAAAAAATATAGACAAATTATATACCAAAACCTTCCTCATGAATCACTTTATCGATTGGTGAAAACCGCAAGAAAATCCGTTCAGTAGTTTTCGAGTTTATCGCGAACAGACAGACAGACGCGGTAGGGGACTTTGTTTTATACTATAAAAAAAAAAAAATAGTAGAAATTTACCCTTGTACGCGCATAACTCAATATCTATCTCAATATCAAACATTGTTCTTAAATATTGTTTTTAAAATACTATTTGGTTCCTATAGAAAAAAAAAATCAAGATATCTTACTTTAACATAGGCTTATTAAAGTTTTAAGAAACAATGATCTTCATTAGCACTACGCTTTCAATGATGCGTAGTTTACTTGCCATCGAGAAGTGGAGCAAGCGGTGTGGTGCGCATGAGCAGGATAATGCAGACGGAGTCACGAGTATCAATTACTTCGTTTATAATATGATTTAGAATCGGCGATAAATTCTCAATTTGAGGATCGTAATTATAGAGACGACAAAAAGCCTCACCACGATGTTATAGTTTAATCGGAATGTTTTCCTTCACAGAAAACTCAGGCTCATAGAAGAATTCGATCTTATCTTGATCATATGATACCACCAAGCCATCAGCTTCAAAATGAAATATGAATTAAAGTATTTACGTCAAAAGAAATTCTCAAACCACTTTGCGAACTCCACCAACAACAAGAACAAACGGCATCCCATTTGCAATTACAAATAGCGGATTATCTCGAACGTGCAAACAGACGAGGATGCAAAAACCAAAATAAATCTCTGTGGAAGACGGTGAACCGATTCGCGAGCGTTTCTCATTTAAAATTCTAGCCCGCACCGTAATTCGGGCGAATCTTCTACCCTACCATTTGTTTTACTCGAACCATTCCTCGATTTCATTACCCTATCGAAACTCTCCAATGTATTATACAACATATATTAACAAAATTATAGAGCTTTGCGGTTATGCGCAACTCACGTTAAAACAACTAGATTTATTGCGATAATATTTTTAATTTTTATGTTCGTGGTCTTTACACTACGCATTTCCTTGCCATGGAGAAGTAAGACAAACACTGGGATGCTTATATCTGTATATCAAATATATTGCTTTGATAAAAAACAGGCAAAATTGCGACTAACAGTTAATAATCCTGTAAAGATCATGAGGTTGTCTTTTCTAAGGTACTAATATCTAGAACTCCCAAATTGAATAACTTTTTTGGTTTTCCATAGCAAATTTATTCAATAATGTTTAAGAAGAAGACTATCTAATATCAGACTATGATTCTTAAGACCGGAGCAATTACCATATAAAGTGTGTAGGCCAGGGAGTACGCTCGAAACAGGAATAAAGTTTAAAACGATAACATGTACATTTTGAGGGATTACCTCCTGAAAAACATAAAAATATCTAGCACAGATGTCAAGCACAATGATATTCCAAAATTCCTATATCTGTGAAAATGTGAAATCACCTCCCAGCCAACATCTTTCAAACGAGGCGTGAAGAAGCACTTTTAATGATCCGTATGATAACCAATACTGCCTTTGGTATTTAAGGCCGACAATCGCTATTGTTTCTTGACTTCACCGATATTCCCATCAGGTATGAGTAGTAATTTTGCCGAACGTAGAATTAAAAAAATGTTCTTGGACAAGATATTTTTTGTTTAAAAAAGGTATCTTATAGTAAATAAATGTATAATAATTTATGAATGTACAACATTTTTGAATTTATAACATAACTTAACTATTAATATCACACACTATTAATAACAACTTATATCACTAAGCTTAAAAGGTGATATTTTTGCTTATTCTGTTAACATCTATTTAAAAGCGTTTTATAGATAGGATCGTATTATATTTCTTCGAGAAAGTGTATTTTATACCGATAAAATTTAAATGAATGTAATACTCGATAGTTTTTCACAGAAACGAGAAAATATCTTACCATATCCGCACCAATAGTACGAGTATTGGGTCATTTGAATTCCGTTTCGGTATTTGAATTGGAGATTTTACAGGCTTTAATCTAAAACCGACGGCGGATGACGTCGGTACGTGTGCCTTTATCCGACTAATTAACGACTTGATGGAGACTAGATGTCGGATATCCGACGGATCGAGGCTTCTTAAGATTTTACAGAGTTTGAATAAAGAAGTGATTAAAGACTCTGGTAATTGATTTCAAACGATGTGTTTCTGTTTATGATAAGTTATTTTATTTTAACTCGAATTCGTTTTTTTTTTAATTTTTATTCGTCATAGATTTTACAATCTCACATGATGTTAATTGTTAGTATGATCAAAAACTGTAGATCCGCTAAATTCAAAGGGCCTGTTTCTCAAGTTCAGCCAGCGAAACACACCTATAAGTTCTTGGTGACAGATTTCCAACTTGGTAGCTAATCCATTGAGAAGAGAATCAGTATGTCAGAAGAAGTTTGGAAACAACTCCAGTGATAAAGAATTTGAGGAGTAATAGGTTAGCATGATAAGGGCATATGTGGAGAGATGGAAGTCATGTAGCTAGAAAACTGTTGAGTATGAAGGTGGACGGATATAGGAGTAAAGGAAGACCGAAAAAGTTATGGTCGGATTGTGTGAGAAATGGTTTGCGTATAAAAGGTAATAATAACACTGACATTACATCTTACAGGGGAGAGTAAAAAAGAAAAACATGTTGTGCCGACTCTACTTAGATGGGGTAAGGGTAAAAAGAAGAAGGTTATAGTTAACCAGGTGGACTTAGAAAAAGACCTAACACCATGCTATATATGCATGTATGCAGATAACATCAGCTATATCACTTTATCTTGTAATTTTATTTTGAACAGATATCATATAATTAAGGAGACGAATGAACAAAATTATTATAGTGTTTGAATTTATATTCCTTTTGGTGTATTATAAGGAAGTGTTGAGAGTTAATTATTAGTTAGAAACGATGTAGTTATTTTTTACTTAAAACGTAGGTTGTGTAGGGCCAATAGAAAGTTAGGGATAAAGTTAGTTAAAATTAAGCATTGTACGGAACTGGCGGGACCGGTGCTAGTCCGGAAGTGGTTTGCGTCGTGTTTCGCACAGGATCAGTTCTTCCAAACAGTCGTTCACAAACTAGAAGGTTGTGGTCGCGTGCTTACCATACCAAAGAAATTTATACTTCATATTATTTTGCCTCATCAATTAGTAGTCCGGTGAAGCCGTGAAGGCCTGCTAGGCCAATAGCGTACCTAGTTCGAGAAAAAGCGTCATCAATTAAAATTGTACTTAAATAATAAGATATGATTTGTGAAAAAAAAACAGTGTTGTCTAAAATGGTAGACCCGTTAAACCTAGATACTGGCTCTCAATTACAGCTACCGGAACACCCTATAGGTACTTGGTGACAGATTTTTAACTCGAGGGTGGTACTAGCCAGACGGATTTAGGAAAAACCCTACCACCGTTCTGTTGTTTTATTAGTTTTTCTTCACCAATGGCTCTAGCACATTTGCAAGGATTCATACGTCCTAAGGATGTCCTAACATGCATCACTAAGCCGCTATTGCTTCCAAAACCATTTGAAGACATATGACGAATAAACTTTAATAAGAATCCATTCTTATAGTGATCTGCCTTAACCATAGAATGTTAGATAAATTTTTAGCGCTTTAATATTTACAGTTTATAAAAGTAAGTTGCATTATAACTCGTCACAGAAAAGACAATTTTTTTTTTGAAAAATAGTTTTAAATTACTATTGGGGAATAAACTGTACAAATGATTCAAACGTAACTAGGTTAAAAAACGCTTCATATGTTTCATTGCCAAACTACGCTTGCAAAACTAAATAGGATATCACCACCACTACCAACTACATCACCACCACTATAGGATCGTCTATCTGTCTGTTCGCGATATACTCAAAAACTACTTACTATACGGATTGTCATTCGGTTCATCAGTGGATATAGCGATTGACGAGGAAGATTTATGTATATATTTTGTCAAGGTTTTTTTATTATCGGGGCGAGACAACGTCTGCCGGGCCCGCTAGTGTTCTATTGAAACATCCCAATAGCGATTAATGTATCATTAAACAATCATTGCATCAACTATATCTTATTATATAGAACGCTGAGACAAAATGTAGACAACCAACAATGTTACTTATCAAATGTGAAATAAAAATAAATAGTATCTGCCAGAATGTTTATAAAAAAAATAGCAGAATACTGTCTGAAAAAAAAAATGAATTCAAAATACGATTATATATCGATAGGTTATAATTAATAGTATCGCGAATGTTTACAAAATCCCTGTTGCACAGGTTCAAATGGATCATGTGTTGAATTATGACCGGCAATTTAGACGAGAAAAAGCGTATTTGCTTGAGGTCCAAAACAATCGTGTAATAAATTTAAATGTAAGGTAGATAAATTTGAAACAGGTAAATACAGGTAAATTTCAATCATTTGTAACTTGACAAAGAAATAGGTTAAAAAGTAACGAAAAGCTTCTTACCTTTCAGCAAAACCGATACTTTATTTCTCACATAATACGGAAGAGTTAATTCTATGAATAAACACTATATAGCATCCACAATCCAAAAACAAAATCCGTAAACTTAGAACAAACTTTTTGATATCCGAACGTGTTCTCGCGTCCGTAACTTGCAGAATCAACCGAACGACCTCACTCCATAGCAGTCCGAAACATACTGAAAACGCCTAAAACACGGCTATCCGGATTCAGGAGGCGTCGGTAGCGTCGCGTCCCACGATACTATGACAAACTTATTACTTACTATTGAGAAACGTTAAGATAAATTAGTAGTTCTTATAGAACGGCGATAAAGCTGAAAATAGAAATCATCTATATTTGAAAACGCAAATTAATATTTACGTGTTTATATCATTTCGCACGAATTCGAATACGCGAACGTTGTAATTTGTACGCGTGATGTGGTATGTTTCGGAAATGTATATAGAATTTTAATGTTGGTACACTTACTATTGTGCAATGTTGCCATGTAATATAGTTTAATAATTTAGAATTAGAAGAATAAAGATTAGAAGGAACTATCGAATACTGTTGATTTATTTTAAAAATCTACGTACAAAACTTGTAGTAGTTTTATTATAAACATTGGTTTGGAATAAAGATTTGGATATTTCAAATATATCTCAAGTAGAATTTCGTGTGTTTTCGCCGTGAGCGTATTAGCGGAATTATAATAGAAAGATAATGAGCGTTCGTTTAAAAAAAAAAGTAGTGCATGGAGACCTTCCGCGCGGAAGAAGCAAAACTTCGTAATGTGGAAATTAAAATAGGAAGGGGTAAAAATTGAGTTTTAGTGAAATCATATTGTTTCTTTAGGACAAACTTTATTAACATTGCTTACAATTCACAATTGATCGCATCTTTTAATTATCGTTTTCGAGTGGAGAAATATCTAAATCTATAACATATACAATGGGATTATGATAACTAAAGTAAGATACGAAATGTTTGAGTTCTATTTTTTCAATATTTCTTGCAAAAACTGCATCAAGGAATATTGGACGCTACTCGTTGCTAACGCTCGCGCTGGCCTGTAACTGGTACACTAGGCGCATACGTTCGAGTGCCACACATTCACCCTCGCTGTCTCTTTCTATTCCCCCTTAGCGTTAGACGTTTAACGCAACCTTGTTGGAAGTCGCATTAGAAGTTTTACTTCAATAAACATAAAATTACAAATTAAAAATATTTTTTAAGATTTTCTACATTACAATGGCCGACTTATTTTCTTTGTGGTGGTTACCTGGGTGACCAGTTAAAATACCCTGTCATGGTGTTATAGTTCGTTACAAGAAATTTCTTCACCCATATCTCCGGTTTATCACATGCCTATTAAAAGTAATATAAAGTTAGAATTGTACTTTACTATATCACAAAAATCAGGCAAAAGAAATATCAGTAAAGTTCATTTGCATCACAGTATTTAATTATACCTACGATAAAATAAGTTGTAATAAAAAAAAGTACTTCGTTATAAATTCTAAAATGATTTAAAAGAAAAATAATTCCGATATAGTCCTCTCTGGCGAAACTTTTCCCTGAAATATTCAAAAACTTTTCCGGGCAGATTCAAAACATTCTTCGTTGGAACCAACATTGGAGCCAAATACAAAATTCCACCCGCGCGGTTGGTTCAAACGTTTGACGTATCTTTCAAAGGTATTCGGTCAATACGACAGCTATCTGGATTGGAATTGCTCGGTCGGTTTCTGTTACGGTATTCTTGTTATTTCGTTATTACATAAATTAATTCTTGAATGTCACAAGCCGAGGAATCTGTCAACAATGATAAGTTCAAATGTTGGAATTTAAGGTAGAACTTAATCCAACTGATATTATAAATGCGAAAGGGAGTCTGTTTGTTACGCTTTTATTACTAAACCAGTCCTCATGAAATTTTGCAAACAAGTAGTCAATTATATAAAAAAGGAGACTTCCTTTCATTGATAAAAGTAATTGTTCCAAAGGGATAAATAGATCTATATAAAGGCGAGCGAAGCCGCGGCTAGAGAATGGTTGTAATTTAATTTCCTTTATTTGTATCTCGTATCCAGTAAATGTGACGGAATTTTACTATATAATTCGGTTAATGTGTGAGAGTAAAATGCATTTTCAATGTCATAATACAATCCAAGAACAACGATAACTATTGAGTCACTAATTCATATCGTATTGTCGCTGTCATGCAAGCCTGCAAGCGTCTGTGCTGCTGAAAATTAGGATGGACGTTCTTCGTATTTCCGCTTGGAATTCTTTGGTCGCTGTTACATCTTACTGCAACAAAAAACGGTAGTAAGTAGTCATCAATTAAATTTCTGTTCTTCTAACTATATGACTGATCTTGAAACATAATAAATTCAAAGAGTGTGCTGTGGTGGTTTATAATCACAGATATAATGGTTGTGATCTAGGCATACTACACATACCACCCGCTTAATTCCTGAATGTACAACCTCTGATCCCAAAACATGTTACAACGTAGTGTATGGTCGCAATTCCGTCAGACAAAATCGGCATGTCCTACCACCCGACAGAAAAAGTAAAAAAAACTAACAAACGCGTATATCTTGCCTTACTAAAGAAAATAAATGGTTGTGTACGTATGACGACACGAGAGAAATGAACCATAACACACACACACATTAAAGGTATAACATATTGAGCGACTAGCGGGCCCGAAGGACTTTATCGTTTTTTTTTTATTGTAGCACGGCAAAGCGACTGCACTTTGCCTGATGATAAGCACAGTACAGTCCAAAAACAACGAGGACCACCAAGTGACGCACTATCCATCGCTGATCGCCGCTGCCATGCCGGCCTGCGAATAGCTGGATATGCACAGGCTGATCCCGAAACGCGACCCGCGGAAACGAATTACTATGACGGGTTTTTTCGCCATATACATTGCCTCGTTCGTTATTCAGCAGGGTGCACCACGTGCAGGTGAGGTTGGCTCTTGGGTATCTCAAGTCTTATGATGTTATTTGACACCCCTTACACCCCAAAATAATACTGCCTTAGTAGTAAAAAAATCGACAAATTATGTACCTAAACCTTCCTCATAAATCACTTTGTCTACAGGTGAATACTGCGTGAAAATTTGTTCAGTAGTTTTTGAGTTTATCGCGAACAACCAGACAGGATTTTTTTTTATAATATGTAGTTATATATCGAAAATAAATGATAGTATTAAAATACGTACAATATATACACTTGAAATACTACACTAATTGTATACAACACGTAATCTATACTAATATATAAAGCTGAAGAGTTTGTTTGGTTGGTTAAAGACGGCTCCGTCGTCACGCGTTCGAGGTCGTCCGAGAGCACCGCGCGCTCCGACCTACGCGACGATGCGCTCCTCCCGCGCACCCCCGCCAGCTCCGGCTCCGCCGTCGAGCAGGCGCGTCACTAAGACGCCAGCAAAAGGCCCTTCTCAGGGCCAATCTGAATCAACAGTATGTCAATCGTCGACGTTTGCTACGCCCATTGACACTGCCGCCACTCAAAAAAAGAAGACCCACGCATCGCCCATCGGACTCCGCACCGCCGTGCCATCCCCTCAGCCGTCGACTTCGGGCGTGCAACAGATGCCGTCCGGTGGGGCGTACTCTTCGGCAGATGCGTACGAGAGTGATATACTCACTCTCGCCCAGCTAATTACAGCTGGGGCACTGTCGGAGGGTATGCTACGCTGGATGGCGCTGTACATGCGCGTCTCGGAGGCCGCAACAGAGGGCCACCTGCCTTCCGCGTTAGACGCGGCGGCGCTCGAACGCGCCGCTCGCGGCACACTCGCGCCACCCGCGATTCCGGACGCTCCGGATAGCCCGCTCGGTCGAGCGCTGCGTCGCAAACGCAGCGAACCCGAGGCTGAGGCCACCGCGAATCGCGCACCGCCACCACCCACGCCGCCGACACCAACAGAAGCGCAGCCGCTCATCAAGAGAGCGAAGATTGTGAAGCCCACGCAAGAAAGTCTGACGCCGCAAGAAACAACCACCACAACTACAGCAACACGGAGGGTCGCACCCCCCTCCGTGTCTGCCGCGCCGCGAAAGGCTGTCCGCGAGCAGCCCTCTCACTCGTACGCGTCGATCGCAGCGCCTCTTGCGCGCGATTCGCGAACTAACGAGTCGAGCTCGCGCCCGCGGAACCCTAATCAGACGCCACCGACCGCCGTGATTGGCCAAGCGGACACGCCTGCCTCACCCGACGCGCGAGGCCCGCGTTTTCCCCCGATTGTGGTCGAGAGCCGCCACAACTGGTGTACGCTGCTCCCACAATTGGAGGATAAGTTGGGACGCGGTCTCAACGTGCGCGCCTACGGGAATGGGGTACGATTCATCCCTATGGACGCTGAAGAATACCGAATCGTAGCTGATTACCTCGAGAAGCTAGAGGGGGCGAGCTGGTTCACCTACTCGCCTCCCTCTCAACAAGGCCTGAAAGTCGCAATACGCGGCCTGCCATGCGGACTGGAGCCGCAAGATGTCATGGAGTCCCTTCGAAAAAAGGGATTCACGCCAGAGTACGCCCGTCAGATAAATGGACGGCGCGGTAGACGCGGGTGCATTTACCACGTCGTGCTGAAGCGGACGCCCGGGCTCATCCCCGACATTTACAACGTGACAACTCTATCCTGCATGCCAGGAATAACAATAGAAGCCTGGAGGGGGGAGCGCCGGCTTGCGCAGTGTTTTCGCTGCCAGCAATTCCGCCACTCCTCCCTGCAATGTCACCGACCGATTGCCTGTGTGCGGTGCGGGGGGTCACACCCCGCCCGACTATGTGAGCGCCCGAACAACCAACCGGCAACCTGCGCCAACTGCGGGGGACCTCACCCGGCAAACGATAAGAAGCACTGCCCCGTCTTCCGGCGGGAGCTGAGAAGCCGCCGGGCTGGCACAGCGGCCCGGATCGGCCGTGGGAAGCGCCCAGAGGCGACACAAAACCTGAGGGAGGCAGAGGAGTCGGCGAAGGTGAGCCCTATGGCCCCCGACAACATCCTACCCCCCTTAAGGGCCAAGAAAACCCGTAGGAGGAGGAAGAAGACTGACCCTCAACAAGAAGCGCAAGCCCAAGAGGAAGCCCTGCTCACAGAGCTAGAAGAAAGCCTGGAAGCTCTCAAAACAATACGCGATAATAAAATGAAGACTGCCTCCTCGGACGAAGCGCGGATTATCCAAGCGGAGTTCAAGGATAGAACCCAGGAAGCAATGCGTATCTTCCTGCAAGCTTCTGCCCGGCTACTACACACCGACGATAACGAGATCGCACCGCGAGATCGTGAGTGAGACCGCCACAAACAAACAAGACACCAAAAACACTCCACGAACGAGGTCGAGATATCACCGAAACGCGCGCCTACCGGCCGTATTCATTGGATTAGACGCCCCCGCTGACACGGGGGGAGAGTGAAGCCACCGCAAGAGGGGTATCCCTGACGCGGTTTCCACGCGCACCCCTTCGGGGCGCGCGAGAAGAGCCATAAGAGTTTGTTGGTTGAACGCTAGGATCTCAGGAACTACCATTCCGATTTGAGAAAATCTTTCGGTTTTAAATAGCTTATTTATCGAGGAAGGCTATAGGCTATATATCATCACACTAAGATCAATAGAAGCAGAGCAAAAAAGAAGAATGTTTCAAAATCGGGCACTTTTTTCCTTTTGAGAGATGTCGTTTGTAGTAGTAATAATATTCGTTCAATAGGACAGGCGAAGGAATTAATCCATACTGCCAATTCTGAAGTTGTCAATATAGGTATTTCTTATATATCCTTTAATCAATTTTCTTCCATGTCCAAGTTACAATAAAGGCATAAGCGCCAAATCTTCTATATAATATGTCGTACATTATTTTATCCATCATTATTATTTTCTTAGTCTTCATAATCATAAAACAAAATTGTTCAAATAAAGATTTCGTTAGCGTTAGTATTATATACGTTGCCATGGTAACGTGGTAAGTTTCTATCGCAAACATTTTCGAAGTTTATTTTGTTTTCCTATGGAAAAAGTTTATACTACTTTTATTTCTAATTTTTTATTTGTTCTCTATTACGTATTATAAAAATAAAGTTTATGTATGTACAATTAAAATAACAACTTTTTGATGAATGGCTAAGGCTACAAATGAACAAAAAAAAATTTCTTTATACTTTGTCTATATTTTTATATTAGTATATTTCTCTGTTTGTTTGTTTGTTGCGGGTAATCTCCAAAACGGCTGGACCTATATTTACGGGAATTTTACTTTTTACTGCCAGATAGCCGAAATTATAGCGGTTGACATATTCTATTTTATTTGTCCGCGGTTTCGTCCGCATGGCTATTTCCAAAATGGTTGGACCGATTTTCACGGGGTATTTACTGGTAGATAACAGACCTTATAAAAAGTAATTTAGGTTTTTTATTCGCCTTCGGCCGCAGTGGAATATCCGTAATGCTTGAACTGATTTTCACGGGACATTCATTGGCAGATAACTCACCTTATAAGAAGTAACTTAAACTATTTTATTTTGTTACTCAAGACTTCGTCCGCAATATCCTACTATCTCCTAATTGGTTGGACCGACTTTCACAGAGCTTTGACGGGCAGATAACTAGCGGGCTCGGAAGACGTTGTCCCGCCCCGATAATGAAATGAAAATCTTGACAGATTATACTTAAACCTTCCCCATGAATCATCATTCTATCTACTGGTGAAAACGGCATGAAAATGGTAGTTTTTGATTTTATCGCGAACAGATAAACTGACAAAGGACATACACTACATACATATCCACTCACAATTTTACATTTCTTTAATACATTTTTAAAAAGCGCGTGCGGAGCCGCGGGTAACAGCTAGTATAATATATAATAATAAAAACATAATTATAATAAACTCCTTGCTACTTATCAGACATTAAGCGTGGCTGATGAAGACTGGAGCCGAGTACATACATTGAATGTGTCACTGACCCGAGCATGACGGTTAACTTTTAGAAGACTGTTTAATACGCCTAAAGAAGTATGCACTTTAGATATGTAATGGATATGTCAGCGGAGATAAAATGAATACTAGTTTACTCGACATCTCACATTGCAAAAACTGAAGTTTAAGCTGCAATTATGTTGGAAATTCGGGTTAAAATATAAGTTACATTGTCGAATGTGAACTGACCCGTACGCGGCGAGGATCGCATTGTTCCGCGTCGGACTCAAGTTTGCTTCTCGTATTACGGAGACCCGTGTTCGTAAACTTTGCCAGACCCGACCATCTTTATATTTTCTACTAGCTGTGCCTGCGACTTTGTCTGCGTGGAACCTAATGTAAAATACTGACTAATAAAATCACCTGAATGTATTAAGTCCATTTAATTATCTAGTTTTCTCTCGCACATAAGTCGCGTCGTCATTAAAATTACAATAACTTTAGATAGATCGAACCGATTTTTATGAAATTAAAACTAAATGTTACTCAAGGATATGCTTTATGGTTTCCTTGGTTTTGAGGTTTCATCGTAAACGCTATGCTTTAGCAGTGATGCGTGTTCAAACAAAAAAGACAGACAGACTGAAATTTCTAAATATAATCGAAATGTATGTTGTTACTTATTCCGAGACACCTGCAACAATATTTTTCACAGGAATCTAAAAGTACAGACACTTTACATTTACATTCTTATTGTATATATAATAGATAGATTATACGTTCTTTTATATCTCTATATATATCATTCTTCTGTCCATGTGTATGCGACTAAACTCCGCCTAAACGGCTAGTCAGATATTGATGAATTTTTTTGTATGCTCAGGTGCATTCAACTAGCTACTAACTGAATCACCTCAGGCGTTTTCCATGTTTAATATATTTACATATAAATAATATACGAAGAGAAAATAGTTCAGTACTTTTTTTCAGTTTACCTTTACCTTTCCTGTTTATATACTCATATTAATTTTAGTAGCTATTAAGGAGTTATGTTATAAACAAGAAAAATATTTGGACCAAGGTTGTTTTACCCACTGAAGAGTCCAGGATTTTGTCTCATTTTCTTCTTGAAAATAGCCGCGCGAACCCGGGGCGAGAAAGATTGAAATGTAGCTATATACAACAAGTCATTACCAATTCTAATGTTGTTCTAGTCAACAAAGATGCATCATATGTGAGACAGTTTACATAGTAACCATACCCAGAACCCACAAATCTTTTGAAGTAATCAGCGTCAGTCATACACAAGATCATTCTCTGTGTGGTGCTATCTGATATCTGATAGAAGTCTTTCAGTCTTACGTATATACCGAGCTTATCATCATCAGCCTATAGAAGACCCACTGCAAGATCATAGGCCTCTTTCCGAAGGAAGGTATGGGCATTGTATTGTTATCATTTAATCAATAGAACCTTTTTATATAAGTCGATTGTTGACGTTCAGATCTCAGTCAAAAACACTAAACAACACTACAAGAAAGCTACCATAAGTGTACGACCAGAGTGGACGCTACAATCGAGCGCCGAGCGTGGCGTCGCGTCCGGCGTACGTTTCAAACATATGCTTTAATACGGGAGTGTCCAGAGTGGCGCGCGAGCGTCGTTCTTCGCTCGATTGTAGCGTCCACTCTGGACGTACATTAAGGCATTTCGGCGGTACGCATGCTACAGGAATAATCACCACGCCAGACCACGACATATTGGTGATTTTAAACTCTGAGTAATCCACAGTTCTATATTTTTTCCACATATAGTGGTACTAGAAGAACATTTCTCAGGTTCAGGTTTCCTCGCGATATTTTCCATTCACCGTCAGCCGATATTGTTACCAATTTTAATTAGTACATGTACGCGAATTCCTCATGCCGGGGTTCGATCCTGCGGACATCGAAATGATACTCCACCGGTCAAACCACTAGGCAACCACGATCTCAGCCAGTTTATACCCACTATATTTCTCATGTCGCTACAATTTTTAGTTAAATGTCTTCAACGTGACGCGATGATGGCTTGGTTGATAGCGTGTTCGGTCACCGCGTCGATGGAGGTACGTTCGAATCCTACGAATTGATTCGGAGTTTTTGATGAAGGAACACATCTTGATGGGTGGTAGGGGTTATTCTAAGTCCTAAGCTACCATTCTTAAGTTGAAAATCTGTCGCCAAGCTCCTTTTAGTGTGTTCCTTTGCACTTTAGAGCCAGTCCATCTAGATTTAGCGTGTTTACTATTTTAAACCACATTGTTATTGAACATCAGAGGTTCTATTGAACCTATAGAATATTACAGACAGAAGTGAAATACAAAATAATGGAATAACTGTGTTTGTTCTCTTTTGATTTATTAAATTAATTTATTGACTGAATTATTGAAATTCCATAGTTTGTACCTACACCTATTCAAATTATGAACATTAGTATGTTTCCCACATCTATGGTCCCATGTTTCAGACTTAGCAAAACCAGTAATAGGTTTTTCAGGTAATAGTGTTAGGTTCTACAATAAAGTCCCAAAGTATGTTACCGATTTGCCAGACTGTAAATTTAAGCAACACGTCAAACGGGTTTTATTTTCAAAAGGATATTATAGAGTGGATCAGTATGTGAATGATAGTGATGTCTGGAATTGACTCCTCTCTGTGCATCCACTAAAAGCATTGATGATGTATTGGAAATATATGTTAAAAAAATGTACCCGATCGAGTTTCTTGCCGGTTCTTCTCGACGATTGGGTTGTTTTCCGAACCGGTGGTAGTCTGTCACGTTCATAAATGTCTTATTAGGGCCTACACTGAATAAAGTATTTTTGATTTTTTGTTTTATTGCCACTCCTAGCAATAATTATACACATTTCCATGCAGTTTGTTATCAAATGTATGATAAGCTGCAGCGTTGACATATAAAAACCAAAGATGGTAGGTGGTAAAGTCACGCTTAAGCTATTACTGGTTTCAACATGAATGGGTCGGCTCGGTGTAGTACCACCCTCTCATAGAAAACCGACGTGAAGTAATAGTGCTTGCATTGCTGCGTTTCGTTCAGTCAGTAAGACCTCCCTTTCCCCCAAACACAGGCTGGCAACGCACTTTCGACTGCCCTGGTGTTGTTAGTGTCTTTCGACGGTGGAGATCACTTAACTTCAGGTTACCCACGTGTTCGTTTGCCTACTACGACATAAAAAAGTCACATACTCTCGAATGAAAATAGCGCTCAAAACCGTCCTGCAAAAACTCCCCAATATACATACGTGGTTATAGTTATGCGATAAACTTATGATTTTGCAACTTCGACGAAGTTGTTTTTACAAGGACGCAAGCGACGCAAGACTATTTGAAATGAGGGCATCATCTAAAATTATGCACTTATATTTTCTGCCGGCTGTGAGACGTTAAGTGTGCATCTTGGGTATTTGTATATCAATGAGCTGCAGTCATCATCATCTTCTTACCCTTAACTCACCTAAGTAGGGTCGGCACAACATGTTTTCCTTTTCCATTCTCGCCTATTAGATGTCATCTCACCTTTTACACACATATCATTTTTCACACAATCCATCCATACCTGTTTCATTCTTCCTCTACTCGAATATCCATCGACCATCATACTTAAAGCGTCCTAGCTTTTCTTTCTTTTTTCTTATTAATGAGCTGCAATCGCAGTATGAAATATCAATATTATATTTACACAGGCCGCCATACTACGCGGCGCTATTCTGACACAAGCCCTGCAAGGGTAATACGGTCGGTCACGCTTACTAGCACGTCATAACGCTATATCATAAACTTATCTCCTGCTAAAAAGAGTTCCGCTCAACGCGCCTAAAGAACCTGTCGATTCAAAAATTTCATACATATAGTGGTACTAGAAGAACATTTCTCAGGTTCAGGTTTCCTCGCGATATTTTCCATTCACCGTCAGCCGATATTGTTACCAATTTTAATTAGTACATGTACGCGAATTCCTCATGCCGGGGTTCGATCCTGCGGACATCGAAATGATACTCCACCGGTCAAACCACTAGGCAACCACGATCTCAGCCAGTTTATACCCACTATATTTCTCATGTCGCTACAATTTTTAGTTAAATGTCTTCAACGTGACGCGATGATGGCTTGGTTGATAGCGTGTTCGGTCACCGCGTCGATGGAGGTACGTTCGAATCCTACGAATTGATTCGGAGTTTTTGATGAAGGAACACATCTTGATGGGTGGTAGGGGTTATTCTAAGTCCTAAGCTACCATTCTTAAGTTGAAAATCTGTCGCCAAGCTCCTTTTAGTGTGTTCCTTTGCACTTTAAAGCCAGTCCATCTAGATTTAGCGTGTTTACTATTTTAAACCACATTGTTATTGAACATCAGAGGTTCTATTGAACCTATAGAATATTACAGACAGAAGTGAAATACAAAATAATGGAATAACTGTGTTTGTTCTCTTTTGATTTATTAAATTAATTTATTGACTGAATTATTGAAATTCCATAGTTTGTACCTACACCTATTCAAATTATGAACATTAGTATGTTTCCCACATCTATGGTCCCATGTTTCAGACTTAGCAAAACCAGTAATAGGTTTTTCAGGTAATAGTGTTAGGTTCTACAATAAAGTCCCAAAGTATGTTACCGATTTGCCAGACTGTAAATTTAAGCAACACGTCAAACGGGTTTTATTTTCAAAAGGATATTATAGAGTGGATCAGTATGTGAATGATAGTGATGTCTGGAATTGACTCCTCTCTGTGCATCCACTAAAAGCATTGATGATGTATTGGAAATATATGTTAAAAAAATGTACCCGATCGAGTTTCTTGCCGGTTCTTCTCGACGATTGGGTTGTTTTCCGAACCGGTGGTAGTCTGTCACGTTCATAAATGTCTTATTAGGGCCTACACTGAATAAAGTATTTTTGATTTTTTGTTTTATTGCCACTCCTAGCAATAATTATACACATTTCCATGCAGTTTGTTATCAAATGTATGATAAGCTGCAGCGTTGACATATAAAAACCAAAGATGGTAGGTGGTAAAGTCACGCTTAAGCTATTACTGGTTTCAACATGAATGGGTCGGCTCGGTGTAGTACCACCCTCTCATAGAAAACCGACGTGAAGTAATAGTGCTTGCATTGCTGCGTTTCGTTCAGTCAGTAAGACCTCCCTTTCCCCCAAACACAGGCTGGCAACGCACTTTCGACTGCCCTGGTGTTGTTAGTGTCTTTCGACGGTGGAGATCACTTAACTTCAGGTTACCCACGTGTTCGTTTGCCTACTATGACATAAAAAAAATAATCAGATAATCATTACCTGAATCAGTTAAAGTTGTTTTTACAAGGACGCAAGCAACACGAGACTATTCGAAATAGTGCATAATCTAAAATTATGCACTTATATTTTCTGCCGGCTGTGAGACGTTAAGTGTGCATCTTGGGTATTTGTATATAAATGAGCTGCAGTCATCATCATCTTCTTACCCTTAACTCACCTAAGTAGGGTCGGCACAACATGTTTTCCTTTTCCATTCTCGCCTATTAGATGTCATCTCAGTAGCCACACCTTTTACACACATATAATTTTTCACACAATCCACCCATACCTGTTTCATTCTTCCTCTACTCGAATATCCATCGACCATCATACTCAAAGCGTCCTAGCTTTTCTTTCTTTTTTCTTATTAATGAGCTGCAGTCGCAGTAGGAAATATCAATATTATATTTACACAGGCCGCCATACTACGCGGCGCTATTCTGACACAAGCCCTGCAAGGGTAATACGGTCGGTCACGCTTACTAGCACGTCATGACGCTATATCATAAACTTATCTCCTGCTAAAAAGAGTTCCGCTCAACGCGCCTAAAGAACCTGTCGATTCAAAAATTTCATCAACTTACCTCAGTCATTATGTCGGTGCTTCAAGTAACTTAGCCACTTCACAGTATATACTATATCTTAATTATAGTTTACACAAGTAAATGGGTGAAGTGTTTAGAAACAAGTTCAAGATAGATAGGCTATGTACATTAATTTCGTTGTTTTAGCCAATGAATTACTAACGTACTAGAAGTGCTATTACTTTTCATACATCAAATATTGTCTAATACACATAGTATCCATAAAACGAAAAATCATTATATCGAAAGGTCAGAGGGGACGTTTATTGAAGTGACAACTTTTTTTTTTCAGTAGCACGGCAAAATGACTGCATTATGCCAGATGGTAAGCCCAGTACAATCCAAAAACAATGGCGACCACCGAGTGACACTATCCATCGCCGGTCACCGCTGTCATGCCGGCCTACGAAAAGCTGGACATGTACAGGCTGATCCCAAAACGCGACCCGCAGAAGCGAATCACTATGACGGGCTTTTTCGCCATATACATGGTGATTGCGACCCAGTCAGGCTGTAAAACCCTGCCGCCCCGCTTTCACCATTGCCGCGTTCGTTATTCAACAGGGTGCACCACGTGCAGGTGAGGTTGGCTTGGGTGTCTCAAGTCTTGTGATGTTATTCGACACCCCTTACACTGTCGCCGTACTCAGCCGCGTTGAGTGATTTTTTGCTGAGTGAGAGTTATTAAGTCAATGATTTCGGTACTAGAACTAATCAAAGTTCAACAGCATCGGAAATCGCTCAGGCATCGCACTAAAACTTATTCAATTTACACGAAAATCGTTCGTATCGCTTCCGAGTTATGAAGCGGATGGTTTGGGACGACTTTAAAAAAGATTATCACATCACAACATCAATATAAAGAATGATCAAATACTACTACCCTACCTACCGTTATATTCCGGCTTCGCACAGATATACTAACCATGGAAATGAGACCAAATCTGTTCTTTACAGTACGAACGTGTAATAAAACAAAAAAATTGCGGCAGTCATAAGGAGTGCCGACAGAACTGAAAACTCAAACCAAAGGAATAACTGTATTCTCTTTTGATTTTTGAAGTGAAACTTCTTTAAAATCGTTGTGATTTCAATACGGATGCAACGAAAAAAATACCAGGTAACTGCCGTAACAACTTTTCGTGGTATTTTCGTTCGTCGGTTAGAGGAGTTCAGTGACATACACACGCACACAAAAAATATATATATAAAGATTACTCGGAGTGCCAAAAGATGTTGAAAATAGTTAAAGATAGCGATAAATGTTTGAAGTGTCGGAAAAAGTCAAGCCGCTTGGAAAATTCCATCGAAAACGCTGCCTTAATCCCTTTGATATAATAAACAAAGCAGACGAAGTCGCGGGAATCAGCGAACGACAAAATAAAGGGGCAGCGATGATGACTAGCGTGTTCCGATAACACATTCATCGACGTATTCAAACCCTTGCTAATAAACTGGTATTTTCGGTAAAGCAAATCATCGTAATGAAACCGTGGTGTTGTGATTAGCCATAGGCTTTTTTTAATCCACCTGGTTAACTACCACGCTCAACAGGAAGATTTGTGTGTTCCCGCAGCTACATTTGTGAGCCACCCCACCGCTAAGTTTACCGTGTTCATCCTTACAGACCACTTCGTCTTTTAACATGAGATGAAATTGGTGTCTAAATGCTAAGCCTCTAAAGTAAAAACACATATAAACTCTAACATCGTCTACGATCGAAACTTTACGACGTCCATATCACCACAACCTGCCTAGAGATGGCGCTGTAATACAGCAATTACTACCAACCCTCATAACAATAAAATTGATATGTGTGAGTATTTTAATCAATTTTAGTAATCGACATACACTATATCTGTTTTGTTATATTCAACGTTCCTTACAACAAATAACAATAAAAAAACGCGCCTCCGGAGTTGTTGGCACAACTAATTTAATGCGAACCTAGAACTAAAAGCTCGCGCCAAACTTTTTGACCGCTCTGAATACAACTGCACAGGACATAATTTTAGATATAAACACGTATTGCATTAAATAAATAAATAACAATATGATATACCTATAGAAACGCTTATTATAAAATGGTCGTGTAATTTGCAAGTTAAATTAAATAATGCCGAAAATACGCAATGAATATGTAGATAAACATTAATAATTAGATAAACAAAACTATTTCCCTATTTTTTCACTCCAAAACCATTCTTATGGTTTATGACAATAAAGCTTATAAAGCGCTTTCGAGTTAGTTGCATTAAAGTGAAAGGCGGTACGTGTAATGCACGCACTAGTTCGCGGCAACACGATTATGTGCGTACGCGCACAATGCAGTTCTATAAACGTAAGATATAATTCAATGATTGTATCAAAATTTAATAAAAGCGGATGTTTTCTTTCTGATTAAATGTAAGCTGCTTGAAATAAATATGATGTAAGCGCATTAAATATAACTATAGGATTTTAGCACGGAATGTACCTGAAATAGTATGAATTTCATTTAGGATTTATTGTTATTATATTCAAGAGCTTTATATTCATGTTTGTTTGACTTCTATCTATGTTGAGAATTAAATATTCTATTATGAGGATGTTACATAACGTGTTCGATAATATGCCCTGAAAGTGTGTGCATCTGTGCATATTTTTTTAGTGATAATATTTTCGAATTTTTAATTTCTTTTTAGAGATCGTTCGTCTTTTGTTTTTTGTCTCTTTCTGAACATACCAATATTATGAATGTTTCGTAATATCGATCATATTCATGGGTTAACTTTACCTACGACTTCGACAAGTAGACCTTAATTGCTCAAGCGATCGCCCTTAAGCGACTATACATTCAATATAATTATGAAATTCTAATCAAGCGACAGGAAACATTTAATTGATACGAACACCATTAAAATGTACACGAAAGCTATAAAAAATGAATTGCGTACAAACTTGATCAATCATAGCGTTTCCAACTCATGGATGACAACTTTCGGTATTTCGTAATCAGAATAATTTATGACGTCACTGTTCAGATAATGACGATTCATAGAATGGCATGGGGATTTGCTCTAACACTCCCTTAAACATTCTCGGCAATATAGGCTTGACCGTGATATATTAGAAATCCCACACCGCACACTCAAATTCAGGTAAAAATCGAAGCTGTTTTTATGTTATATATTACAAATGTGATGTAACCTAGGAAAGCTATGGTGGTATCCAGGTAGTAACTAGCTCATATAGTAAGGAATATAGGGTTGAATTAGACATATAGCAAAAGTAATTTATGCTACGGCCTACGAGTCTCGGAGGCGTCATGCGTAGAGCCAAATCAGTGAAACATATATAGGTTTTTTAATCGGGTTTTCTTTTTAGTAGACTTCATAAAAAGTCGATTTTTATAAATGTACTAATTGCATCCGCGAAGTTCGCTTCGCATTAATTTGATTTATTTTCTTAGCCTACCTTTTTAGTAGGTACTCACCAACATATGGAATATTTTGCTATGCTACCCCATAGATACTGTTCGTTTTTACTGAATACAAAGTGAGAAAGCGAAATTTTCAAAGCAAACAACAGTAAAATTACATACGTCAACTCAAAAATGAAAAAACAGATGCGTAATTACGGATGCTTTCAAGATGCTAATAGCAATTTGAAGTTGCGCTGACCGAACGAAACGCAACAATGCAAGCACTGTTACATCTCGTCGGTTTTCTAAAACCCGATTGACCCTTTGCTATTTACTAAGGCTCAAACGAAGCCCGTGGGAATCAGGTAGTCAGTTCGAGAAAAAAAAAAAAGCCAAAAGATAAATATACATAATTATAAATTAAGAAATTCAAATAATTGAGACTATAATTGATTGAAACATTCAAAATAGAACACAGTTATTCAATCGTCTCGAGTCTTCACTTTTGTCAGCAGTCATTATGACTGCATCAACTTTTATTATATATATCGAAATATTTCGAATCGAACGAATGTCAAATTCTCGAATTCTCAAATTACTCTATAGGTATGCGGGCTCAGTGCGGCAAGAGAGATTGCGCATATAATCTTACTGATAAGCCTATAGGTTGTGTAAAATCATATATCTATATTTGTGTGTTTATAAGCTATTTAGTTACCAAAGTTGTTCTTAGTCTGCATATTTGTTATATTATTAACTAACTGCAACCCACGGCTTCGTTCCCTTTTCATTTCTTCTTCCTCGTGCCCCAACAATACATACCACAACAGAAGGCCTACCCAGATCATTGCGATCTCGCTACTTTCTAATCTAAATTTTATTATGTTATTACTCCACCCCTAATGGTCATAGTATCTATATATTAATACGTGAAGCCTAAACTTTGTATCCCTTTTTAACGGAATTGCGCGAACGGATGAACGTGAAATTTGGCATAGTTAAAGTTTATATGGAGGGGAAGTGCAGAAAGCTATTTATTTTATATAAAATGCATTAGAAGTACATTAAATTAATTAAAATATGCATTACTCACACTAATGCTTCAATTTTACACAACATATACACACATGTAAATAAAAAAGACAATTTGACATCCGTCAATAAAGAACTTCAAAAAAGGTTGCGAAAGAGGTTACAATGCTCGACTGTATGTAGTATTTTACTCTTACGTTCCAATTACCCTTTTTCATTCTACATTCAACAATGATATTAACCCTAATAAAATTCAAACTAAAAAAAATCAATGAGCTATGGTCGAATGTCGACCAGTGGGCCACTAGTCGACGTAAATAAGCGAACAATAAAATGCTAACTTTCATATCTTACTTGTTCTAAATTATCGCGTTCAAACATATTTGATTAAAGAACGCTTTACTTTGTAGAAATCCATCCAATATTAAATACTATAGTGGACGTTACTTTGCACATCCGCCTGGAATTGACTGGCCACTACTACGCCTTACTGTAATAAAAAACACTTGATATTTTTAATAAGAAACTAGTAATTAGTAAGTATGAATTTAAAATGTGTTCCTTGGTTGACGGTTGAGCATGGCAGCGGTTGACACTATTGGTTTATAGCTGTTAATATAAAAAATATATAATTAATTAAAATGTGTTGCAGAATAACATGTAATACCCCAATCGATCTGTGCAAAACTTTGAACACTTGCTTCAACATTGTCCCAGGTTTAGCACGTAGAGACTAGAACACATATTGCTTTGTGATGTTCTTCGTACATGTCCATTCGATATTTTGGGCTTGATGGAGAATGAGTCTGCAATCAAATCGTTTGATAATTTTGCTAAGCATGTGATCGCTAATCTTAAGACATTTAACAGACCTTGAAATTACCACGACTCTCTGACTTATATCTATAACAAGACCAACAAATATTGGTGACTTTAATATTATGCTCATGCAACACGTCAAGGGAGTGAATAGTGGAGTGTATTGGATTGTATCACTCCTCTATCTCTCCCTTTATATTGCCAATTTCAATTGACCTCTGTGCGAAAAAAATAAGTTTGAAAAAAAAAACCCAATCTCTCGTATTTAGCTCGTTAAACACGCAATTTCTTAAGGTTTATAATATTAAGTATGGATATACAATTGCAATGTCTTGATCATAAAGCATGTCAGAAATGATAAAGTCACGGTGTCATTTCTAGTAATTGAGAGTTATTAAGTCAATGATTTCGGTACTAGAACTAATCAAAGTTCAACAGCATCGGAAATCGCTCAGGCATCGCACTAAAACTTATTCAATTTACACGAAAATCGTTCGTATCGCTTCCGAGTTATGAAGCGGATGGTTTGGGACAGCCTTAAAAGAGATTATCACATCACAACATTACTATATAGAATTATCAAGTAGTACTACTCTACCTACCGTTACGTTCCAGCTTCGCACAGATAGACTAACCATGGACATGAGACCAAATCTGTTCTTTACAGTACGAACGTGTAATAAAACAGAAAAATCGAGGCAGTCATAAGGACTGCCGTCAGCAGTGAAAGGAACTGTCTCTTTTGATTTTTTAAAATTAATCAAAGTATGAGTTACTATATACATATATTACGTAAAATGCCACCAATACTACAAAATATAGTCGAGTGACTAACACAAGATAATGAATAAATCATATAAGCCACTAACATGGCAGACTAAGATCCTGCCTAACACTCTATTTATAGCTACGAGAGATCTTTCAATTATTTGAATGGCATATTCGATTCACAGGAAATTTTAACGTTTTGGCAAGTCTACCAAAAGGGATGAGATATCATCATATGGGATCAGGGAAATCAGCGCTGCAGTACTTACTGTACTGCTCTCAGTTTGCTGATATGGATTCGCCAATCGTTGGACATTTCTTTTTTCTTTTCCAATAATATAAAAACCTTTATTAAATTTCTAATTTGTTTGTATAATTTAATTTAATCGTATGGTTGTTCTACAGTATAGTATTTCTTTCTTTCTAGTCCGGTGAAGCTGTTAAGACCTTGCTATGTCAATAGCGTAGTCAGTTCGAAAAAAAAAAATTCTTTCTTTCATACTCGAGACATAGCTACCTACAAGTTTGTAATTGTCAGGACAAGCTTTGTATGAATGAAAATATTCGATAACCCCTATGAAAAAATGCACAAAATTGCAATTCTCTAAATAAAAATTGAGCGAATGAGTAAAGATAACACAGTACATCTTTAAATAATATTGACAAATATCACAGACAGATATTCAATTGCTTAGTTTCCGTTTTATTTCATTACATGGTCGTACTATAAAGCATAGATTTGGTCTTATCTTCTTCACTAATACAAAAACCCATCAAAAATACTTACCTACTTGTAGGTAAGAGGCAATGGCGAAAGCGGGGTGTTAGGGTTTTACAGCCTGACTGGGTCGCAACCACCATGTATATGGCGAAAAAGCCCGTCATAGTGATTCGCTTCTGTGGGTCGCATTTCGGGATCAGCCTGTGCATACCCAGCTTTTCGCAGCCGGCATGACAGCGGCGACCGGCGATGAATAATGTGTCACTTGGTGATCGCCGTTGTTTTTGGATTGTACTGTGACCATCAGGCGCAGTGCAGTCATTTTGCCGTGCTACAATAAAAAAAAGGTGGTAGAGCCACGCTGAAGCTATTATTGGTTTAAGCACGAATGGGTCGGCTCGTCCGGGGTACTACCTCTCATAGAAAACCGACATGAAGTAACAGTGCTTGCATTGTTGCATTTTGTTCGGTCAGTGAGAGCACCGGAGGCCCACCTACTCTCTTCTCGCCCCCCTCCCTCCCTTTCCCCTAAGCCCAGGCTGGCAACGCATTTTTGACTCCCCTGGTATTGTTAGTGTCTATGGACGGTGGTGATCACTTAACACCCGGTGACCCACATGTTCGTTTGCCTGCTATGACATAAAAAAAACTCAATTTAGGTCCTGAAAAGACACTTATCAACGTCAAAGCTACCACCGGTTCGGACAAATAACCCACTCATTGATAAGAACCGATAAGAAAATGATATATATTTTTATTTATTATTTTTGTAAAACTTATGTAATGATTTCTTTATTTATATAATAATGAAACTTAATGATTTAAGATGGCCTTTATAATACTTTTATAAACTAAAATTGTATTTAAATGACTTAAATATCTACTTCCGGTAGAACTACTTCCGGTACTTCCGGTACAAGACGTCCGAGACGCGACCGGAACATTAACACTAGCGCCACCCTATTAGAGAGTTCGGTCTATAAAAGGCAAGACGTCGTTTATCGGACATTCATTTCTATGTCGAAGTTACTGTAGGGGGAAGCTCTGTTCGGACGTCACAGTACTCACATAGTGTTAATTGGTTTTGGTGACAGACCTACTCTACTATACGTTATGTTTATTACACGTAGATACATTGATTTTTAGTGGATGCTCAGAGAGGAGCGTCCTTTCCAGACTTTACCATAGTTCTCATATTGATCCACCCTATAATAAATAGATTTTAGACATTAAAACCCGCTTGACATGGTGCTTGAACTCACTATCCGTGTTCATACATTCATGTGAAACCGAGGCGTACGACTAGTTCAATATATAAACCATTTTGTTCACTCGAAATGGCAAATGACTAATCTAACGTTTTCCTCGTTTCTATAAAATATCCCATAACTCTGTCAAAACAAAAAAATATATATATACGAAAACTCAACAAAAACACGATCTGGAGGAAATCGTCCGCGAAACAGGAGTTCCTGAAGCGGTTACAACAACGCCACGAAAACATCGCCCGTTCGATATAATACCGCATTATTTTTCCTTTCATTGGGCGGACAATACGGATCATAAAGTTTTATCGCGCTTTGGGCTGAGTTACACTTGATATTAATCTCGGTTTAATTAAATGACAATAATTGAACTCGTTATACGTGCCTGTTTTTCGTAATTCGTAACAAGTTACACATGAGTGAATCATTTGTTACCAAAAACAATTACTTGTATCTGTATGTTCATGCAGAGGAAGTAATACATCTGTAACTTATGTGTACTAAATTATACGAGTGATCGTCCAGTAAACAAACTTCGACCATAGAAAAATAAATAACTTTTCCAAATTTTTATTGATAACAATAAAGCTCGTCAGTAGCTATTAATTTTTAGATGAGGAAAATCGGTTGAGATCGGAGGCTTGAGATGTTCTTAACTCTACCTATTTATATGTAGATTTGAGAATGACCATAAACTATATTTTATACAAAGTTCCGTAGTACGAACACATATTTAATCATTTTGGTATACTACTGGACCCAGATAGACACTTAATATTCACGCAAATACATACCTTACGTTTAACGCGTAACGAACATTTTTAACGAACACAACCGACGGTCGATACGCAAGTAATTGTAAGTTTTAATACAAAATTACAAGGATCGCTACACTTTTAGAAACACGTTGCATTTTTGGTAGCTTTTACAAATAATACAAAGATTTAATTTCATAACCTTATCCAGAGTCTATCCTTATCTGCAACCTTCCTTTAATTATAAGCAGTCGTTTTCTCTGTAATGGTTATCTGGACAGAGGCTAAAAGATCCCATCAGACTTTGTAACTATATAATAATAATAATAAATACAGTGTTACAACAAAATAATCCTAAGGAGGGTTGAAGTCAGGCAGACGGCCGATCGTAAAAATTAAGCCATATTATATACCACAACATAACAAACATAGTACCGACCCTACTTATGTGGGATAAGGATAAGAAGAAGAAGAAGGTTATCAAGACAGATATTTTTACATGGTAATAGGGCACTTTTGATGCCTGCCTGACAATGACAATACAAATTAGCGAATAAATGCTTAGAATTTTATTATAACACTGGTTGTTCCCGCGACTTCGTCTACGTGAAATAGTTACTTTGGGCTAACTCTAATACGCAGCGAAAGCTCTCAAAAAGAAAGACCACCCTATTTTGAAATATTCTACGTTGGTTCTCAGCTTCTATTTGTCTTAGATGATGATAGATATATAGCCTTGCTCGATAAATGAGCTAACACTGAAATAATTTTTCAAATCGGACCAGTAGTTTCTGAGAATAGCGCGATTAACCAAACAAACAGACAAACTCTTCAGCTTTATAATATTAGTAATTAGTAGTATAGATTAATTCTCGACGGTTTAAGTTATAATTTACAAAACTATTGTAATTATTTTAGAGATAATTATTCTAACCAAAAGAAGATATTAGATCAGAGGTTAAGGGGTTCTTAACAGATTCCCGTTCAACCCGCCTCCAGCACAGGGGTCTTATTACCAATCGTCCCCTGTTCCCGGATTAGCGGGGAAAGCACTTAAGATTTTATTTTTCGTCGTTCCTCTCTTATGTCGTAAAACTTGTACGTGGCTTTTATATTCACGCGTGGTCCTTAAAGATGGCGGGAAAAACCATTGTGATTCTGAATGAGGGAAGGCACGATTTCTTTTTAATATTTTCGCATATTATTCTAATGATAGTACAAGGGGTGTAAGGGGTGTCAAATAACATCATAAGACTTGAGACACCCAAGCCAACCTCACCTGCACGTGGTGCACACTGCTGAATAACGAACGAGGCAATGGCGAAAGCGGGGTGGTAGGGTTTTACAGCCTGACTGGGTCGCAACCACCACGTATGTGGCGATAAAGCCCATGATACAGATTCGCTTCCCCGTTTCGCGTTTCGGGATCGGCCTGTGCATATCCAGCTATTCACAGGCCGGCATGACAGCGGCGACCAACGATGGATAGAGTGTCACTCGGTGGTCGCCGTTCTTTTTGGACTGTACTGTGCTTACCATCAGGCAAAGTGCAGTCACTTTGTCGTGCTACAATAAAAATAAAACACTAAATGATCGTAGACACGAGATAATTACTAAAAATAAAGACATTCAATTGCATTGAGAACTAATACAAAATGCTTCCATTTTAATCGCATTTAATTACGCTTGCCCATTCCGCAACTGCTAATGTCTTAAACTGACTGACCGACCGAACATTTCTAGAAGTACATTAATCTAACAGAATAAAAAATTAAAGCCAAATTGTGACAAAATTAGATACGAAATAAAAACATGAAGATGTTACGCTTGACGTGTTATGTAGGCTATTGAGTTAAAAAAAACATGGAAGGATTTTCATTTCCTTGAAATCCCTATTGTTGGTTCTGTTGTCTAACTATAATTCTGGTCGCCTTCCTGTATAGATAACAGCTATTTAGACTTGTCACAATGATAATGTAAATAAATGAGTAAATATTACAGCTTTTTCTTATAATATCATTGAGTAAGGGATTTCACAAAACACTGTTTGTCTGAACTTTAAGAGGCCTCATCCTCTTACAGTTTTATCAACATGTACATATAACCTGCACAGTTGATATAAATCAATCAGTTTGATTTAGTTATGTAGATATTATTCTCCTCATTTAGACTGCAACTCGGACCGACTGACATATTTAGGAAATCAAAAATGGATAATTTAATGATAATAATAAATTAATTATTATTTAAAATTTCATTTTAGATACTTATTATGAATGAATATTCTCCTTCTCCAAAACTGCGTGTGTATAGATGAAGTTATAACTACATTTGAGTGGAAGCTTCATCGATCTCTTTCAATAATCCAATGGTAAAAATATATAGCGGGGTTTATTTTTAACAACTTCTATATCAATCATTTTCTATCCTTCCTCCAGGTTGCGAACTGCCACGAAATGAAGATCTGTCTCATCATATACGCCTTTTCACGCTACATAATATGTTGGCTTATGCGACATTAACATACGTACATCGTTTGTTAATATGCGTTAAATTCTGCAAATTTACGTCTTTCTTAATATTGATCCAACAATGTAGGCATCACGCTCCAATTTGGACGGATTTTCATTTAACACCTTCGACACAGCTCAGCACTGTACTTCTATGTTCATAATAGGGCAGAATACTTTCTGATTCTAATTTTAAATACGTTAAGAAATATGCTTTCCGTGTATTCGACAGTGAGTTGAGACAACACATAAAGGTCGACAGACACATTAACATATATTATAATAGATTTATGTATTTGTCACAGACCTCAGTGAAATGCTGCGCTATAAACGACAACAATTTTATTTTGTGTTGTGGTACAGAAATACAGTTCATATACTTTACTATATACATTTATCATAAACTCTTTGGCTGTTGCCAGACGCTATGCCATGTGTTATATGGTTGTAAGACCTCATTCATGTGGAACTTTTTTATGTTAAACTGTATAATGGAATAGATAGTCTGTCTTTAAATTTAACAAAAGGAAGAAACGCTGATTGTACAAAATTGTCTTGACAGTGGCTGTGAGACTTTAGGTTTGTTATAAAAACATAAAAATTAAAACGAAAGTATTAAAAAATCATTTGGAATTACAAATAACTCACATTTAAATATGTAGAAAAAAAAAATGTAATTCAGATATGTGTGATTAAAACTTTCAAAAAGAGTATATATTTCTCACTTTTCTTCAATACTCGAAAGCAAGCGAGACACTGGTCCCACTCTGCCTGACACAGTGTTCACCCCACCACTTTTCGTCACACAAAAAAATCCTCCCATAAGAAATTTTACTTCACAAGTGGGTTAACACAGAGGATTAATTAGTGTTTGTTGATTCTTGTGCTTACATTCTATGTGATTGTAAGAAATTGTTTAATATTTATTATAAATATAGTTGAAGGGTTATTGTATCATTTAATAATAGTTGTGGCCTATAACTGTTTAACAGCAATTGAAAATTAATTGCAATTAAGGTAAGTTGTACGAAATAATTACAAGCGAATTGTCAAGTATTTCACACGACACGTCTTGGCTGAATTCCAGTAGTTTGCGGCTTTTGTTGCGGAGGCGAAATTACAATCTTACAACGATACAATTGTTTTATATTGCTTCAAAATATATTTGTACATTAAAAGGGAGAATGAGAGAAGATTGCAAACGAACTGGTGGGTCACCTGATGTTAAGTAATCACCACCGTTCATAGACACTGGCAACAACAGGGGAGTCGCAAGTGCGTTCAGTCTATGCTAGAGGAGGGAGGGGGGAGTAGGAGGAGGCGAAAGGGAGGGCTAGAGGGGAAGTGGGCCTCCGGCGCTCTCACTGACCGAACGAACCGCAACAATGCAAGCACTGTTACTTCACGTCGGTTTTCTGTAGGTCGAGTGGTAGCACCGCGGGCGAGCCGACCCTTTCATGCTGAAACCGGTAATAGCTTCAGTGTGGCTCTACCACCTATTATACAAATCTAATTGATATCGTACTTTATATATAAAAGTCTGGATTAGCCATATAATAATAAAATATATCTATATATTAATACGTGAAGCCTAAACTTGTATCCCTTTTTAACGGAATTGCGCGAACGGATGAACGTGAAATTTGCCATAGTTAATGTTTATATGGAAAAGAAGTGCAGAAAGGTATTTATGTTACATAAAATGCATTAGAAGTACATTAAATTAATTAACATATGCATTACTCACACTAATTCTTCAATTTTACACAACATATACACAAAAAGACAATTTGACATCCGTCAATAAAGAACTTCATAAAAGGTTGTGAAGGAGGTTGCTGTGCTCGATTGTATGTATTATTTTACTCTTACGTTCCAATTACCCTTTTTCATTTTACATTCAACAATAATATTATAACATACAACTATTATTATAATAACTGAGTAGCCATGATATTATAGAAGTAAGTTGACAAAAGAACCCTAATAAAGTTCAAACTTAAAAAAATCAATGAACAATTGTCGAATGTCGACCACTGGGCGCCCACTAGTATACTGAAATCATTGTTGGAGAAAGTAACATTTTACTCGTAATTTTGTTTTTAAGAATGTATATAGCTCTAGATTTCTTTGAAATAAATATTCTACTAAATGAAACCAGAAATACCTATTAAAATAATCGGGTAATGTATAAATTCAATCATTAAAATCCTTTTTCATTGATCAAAGGATTTTTCACGGGGAAAATAAAACGATGTTTCCTTTAATTTTCCGTTACATTTTACTTAGGTAATGATAAAAAATCTTAAAGCGAAATGAAGGTACATTGAGTTTTTATATAAATTTAACTCTTAAGCATTATGTTTAGACACTGATTCAGTAAGGTAAAATTTATGACAGGTCGGCTAAGATATTAGCAGTATGACGCCATATCAATTTGTTAAGCATTGTCGTTTTCAATTCGAAGGCTATGGTTGGTAACACGCCACTTGAAAAAGCATTCGTGACATATTTCAGGTTCACGGTTTTATTTTAGTTCTAACAGTGCCCGCGACTCCGCCCGCGTGATACCTAATGTATAAAAGCAGTAACTAATAAAATCAAAATAATTAATTTATGGAACCACTGAAATAATCATTATTCTCTTTCGTCTTATTGAATGTCAAAATTTTTAGGTAACCCCGGAAGCCATACTGCGCGTCCGCCACATTAGGCCCTACGCCTTCTAGGTGCTGGACGACCCGGGAGGAGATAATCCTCTCCAGCACCTTCCCGGCGTCGTCCAGCAGGACGAGGGGCCGATACGCCGACGCGCAGTCCGGAGGGCGGCCTGCCTTTTCCATAAGGCAGAGCCGCCCAAGCTTCCAGGGCTTCGGGAACTGCCCGACCGAAAGACACCGGTCGAACA